>PVHP010004280.1:0-72198 GCA_004024765.1 Zapus hudsonius
ATGTACTTGATGCTTCCGAACTTATTACACAAGCATTTTTTCATTGAATTGCTACAGCAGCTCTAAACACCAAACAAGATTTATAATATCACAGATTGGATGACAGATAATGGTGGAGGCTAAAGATAATAAATAATTATTGGTACCATCTGGACCCTGTGAAAAATGTCCTTTTAAAGAGTGCATTTCAGAGCCATACAGAAATAGAATCTGCACAAAGAAAACAAAAATGTTAAATTTAAATTAGAGGGGAGCAAAGATACTAATTAAGAATTCACAGGGGAAATATAGATCTAATTTAGAAGCAATTGACACAAAATTATTCATAAAACAAGATGGTGTTTCAGATTAGCTGATACACTGATGAAGTAGAAAGCATTGACTATTAATCTCTTCATGTCACAGACAGTAAATGCCACCCAATCTGAGCCATGGGGTCATTTTGGCAGTTTTTCTATTTTTCAACTGAGAAAACTTATTCCTATTGAAATGGATAGGCATTAAATTCAATGCAGAAAATGTAATTATCTATGCATACATGCTGCTTGCTGTTCTATTCTGGTCCTTCTCCATCAATGAAGAGTAAGCTAACCATATGAAAATCTCAGTGGATGATTTCATAATGATAGTAGTTTGGGGGCTGGGAAGATGGATCAGTGGTTACAGGGTGTTGTTTGCAAAGCCTACTGGCCAAATTTAACTCCCAAGCCACCCACCTAATTTGATGCAAAAAAGCAATGCAAACATCCAGTGTTCATTTACAGTGGAAAGCAGTCTTCATATGCCCTTCTCTAAACCCACGTATGTGTAAATAAATTTAAAATCATAAGATAGTAGTGCTGCTGGGTGTGGTGGTGCATACCTTTAATCACAGCACTCAGGAAGCAGAAGTAGCAGTATGGCTGAGAGACTAAGGCCAGCCTGGGACTACAGAGTGCGTTCTAGATCAACCTGGGCTAGAGGGAGACTCTACATAAAAAAAAAAAAAGATAGTAGTTATGACAATCATTATAAATCCAGAACAGTGATTTTTGCTGGGTTTCTGGCTTTTTTTTATGAGACGGGCAAGAAGACATTCTAGAATATCTATACTTATTTCTTTCTAGGTTTACATAAAAACAGCTTACAGAGATTCCAATAAGAAGAACTTTAAGAGAAAGAAAGTAAATATTTGTACTTTGCAAGTATCTGCAAATACATTTTCACCCCTCACTTTCTACATATGTCCTATTCTGTTTAAGCTGCTGCCATTGCTAAAATTGGATGTTCTTTGGCTTTGTAGATAAGGAAAACTAGAGATTTCCCCAACTCAAGCCTATTCTTTGCTTATAATGTCACATGATGTTAAGTGAATCTATATAGTTCATCTGGACAGCAAACCTTAGGAATCTTCCTGACTCTGCCTAACCAGAGCAGTGATGATATGTGTGTCACTATGTCTGGCTTGTGCACAGGTACTGGCCATCCAAACTCAGGCCATGCTTAAGAGGCAATACTTCACTGATAGCTGTCTCCCCAGCTTCTTCGCATCACGTTCTTCAATAGGTTTTTCCCAACTTACATCTTCTATTCTTCACCATTAACAGACTTCCTTAGCTATTTCTTACCAGTGTATAAAAAGCCTTGGTCTTATTAGTTATCATCTGCCATTATAATCTTAATTGTCTCTTCCACTAAACAGTATGTTCCAGAAGGCATGATAATCAGTACCTGTCCCAGGCCTGTTTTTTTCACTCAGTCCTTGATGCTTGGTCAGGCTTACTTGATATTTGCTGACTAATTTTTCAATTGGCATAACTTGATAATCAAGGCATAAAAGAATCCCATCATATCACTCCCTTTTGATATTTGGCTTCCTCTCCCTAAGGAAGTAAGCTTCAGCCTTCTTGGCATGACTTACAAGACTGTTTCATTTTAATTCAACATTGCTTTATCATCTCCTATGATGTGCTCCAGCAATATAGCCTCAGGTATTCTATCCTCAGTTCCCTGAGCAATAATTCCTATTTGTTTCATACTTTTCTTCCTGTTATCCCTGATATTGAGACACCTTTTCTTACCTTTAACCTTCTAAGTTGGTAAAGTTTTTAATGCATAACTCAATTGTTGTTGTTTTGCTCTGGAGTATTTCTAACACCCATGGAAGGATAGCCTTGTTCACATCTTTAATATACAAATCTCTAAAAAAATCATTTCTCATTCTCCCTCATTATGTTTTTTCTCATGTATAGCATTACTAGACTCTTAGAAAAGAATGCAACCATTTCTTAAAAGCCCCTGTCTGCCCTGTCCCCATGACATGGTTCAGGTTCTGTTAATTTGTTTGAACAGATAGTCTCCTGAACAAACATTTATTGTTTTTGTTTTTAATTTATACCTTAACTTTCATTTTCAAAATCCAATATTTGACCTGTGTTTTCTCTAGATTTAAATTACCTAAATAAGATATGAGGCTATCATGTGCACGTTGAGGAATTACCAACTCAACAGCTGAAGACTGACAACAAAGCTATGCTCTAAACACTTCATCTGTGCACATACAATTGTAAGCATAGTTTTGTAAGTATTATTAATAGTGTAGTGACTAATGCCTGATTTAATAATTAAAATCACTGTCAATTACCTAGTTTTGCATGCTACATGGAAACTTGACTGTTGCCCTTGGTATTGCTCTTTTGTAGATTTGGAAGTTAATCTAGATTGTTATTCTGCTGGATTAATTAAGGGGGATTCAAAGAAAATTATTTTGTTTACTGTGCTTATATTTGTATTGATTATTGTGAAATGTGTTATCAAACAGGGACAGCTGAGGTGGAAACACTCTTTCAAAATGTGACTGTCAAGTAAGCATGTTTATAATTTCCTTTACACAAGACTTTGAGTCATCTTTTCATGTGTGTATGTGCTCTTTAATACACCCTCAACCATCTTCTGAAGTTCCATTTCTGACCATGGAATAGTAATTGGTAATCTGTTTACTTCTTTTACAAATAAGCAACAGATAAAATGACAAAATATGTGAAGTAACTTTTCAGAAATTGGACAACATGTAACTCAGGACTGATATTTGAGAGAAAGGAAACCAAGGACATCATCATATAACACAAACATATTCCTCCTGCTTTCTGCCATTATGAGACCTCTGTGCAAAGCACTGTGGTCTTGAAGAACAACAGAAACGGAAATAACTATTTGGTTCTGTTGAAACTGCATATTGCACAGCATACCAACGTGGAGAAAGTTTGGATGGGTAACAAAACTGTATGTGAAGTGTCACCACAGTCCTTGGTGAATGTTCATTTCCTATAGCAATACTCTAAAGCCAAGAGTGATTGCTCTAGGGGGTGCAGTGGGGGTGCACAGAGATATCAATCCCCAGCAAGGAAATTCAGTCAAATAAAAAGGCTTCTCTGAGCATCCCAGAAATTCAGTTGAGGCCAAAATGGCCAACATTTCTAGAGCTGTTCTTAAAGTGTAGGTAGCTCACAGCACTTAAAGGGTTATTCTGCAGTCATAGAAGTAAAAAAAGTCAAAACTATTTTCATATAATACCACTTTTGCACTAATATCAATAACAGCATTAAAGGTTTATACTATTATATTCCTCACTGTCATAAATTAACTGTGTAAAATTAATATTATGGCTATAGATGTATTTTTCAGTTATACTTACGAATATCCTTGATGAAACACTACCATTTCTTAATTTTATTAAATTTTGATATTGCATATATATTATTAATAGCCTTTGTATATGCATGAAATACCTCTTTGCATACCAAAGTACAAAAAAGTCTTTAAAAAGGACTCATACAACAATGTGAATTGAAAGTTACCTTACACATTTTATGAAGTATTTTTACTTTAAAGAAAGATTGATAAACAAGATGGTTTGAATACTTCATAGATATAGCCTTAAAATTTAACCAAATGAAAACTTCAAAAAAGCAATTGATAGTATTTTGATAGTATTTGTGTCCCAGAAAAAAATATGAACTTTCAAGTTGAAATTATAATGTTCAAAAGCCTCTCATCTGTTTCCATATTCATGATGGCTTCCAAATAGTTCATAATTCTTTAATAATACAATGGGAATAGATGTCTTATGAGAAAACTTGTCAATATTTGGCATCATAACTCAGAAACCAATGCTTTCCAACTTAACGGTCATCTGTGATTCAAAACCTTGCATGGGGGAAAACCTCATTCTACTGTAATAATGAGCCAATAGGTTTTAGTACATTGAAAACGCCAGAGTCTTTGTATGGCTTCTGTTTCCATATTGCATCTATCTTCTAAGAAACTATCACTTTCAAACTTTTGGTGACCGTAGGCCGATAGCTGAGATTCTGGCAAGAGAGTAGCCACCACAGTCATATCGTGGAGGATCCAAATGGAGCCCTGCAGAGAATGACGGGATGAACAAGGGGCCCACAGCCACAGCCATTAAATCAGCATAGGATAAACCAGTGAGACAGAAACCAACGATTTCAACACAAAGACCCCTAAGCTCACAACCTTAAAGCAGCCTTAATACTCATCCACCATGACTCAGGTAACTATGTGGAAGAGGGGGCGGAAAAATTGTGAGAGCCGTGGTGGGGGAGAATATCCATAGGCATGGCCAGGAGAACCTGGCTGAATAGTAGGCTATCCATGGTCCCCTGTCACAAGGACTGATCCAGACAACCCATGGAGAAGGTTATCCAGCAGAGTGGGGAGGGGAATCGGGGATAGCAACTCATTGTTTGCCCACTAAATGTTGTAACTCATTATGGACAATAAAAAAAAACTTTTGGTTAATACTAGAGAGAAATATCTGCCTTGATATTTAAAAGCTACTAAATTATGACCACTTTTCAAGTTAGATTTAGTTTATTTTGGCTTAGAGACTTGAGAGAAAGCTTCATGATGGCAGAGGAAAGAATGGCCTGAGAAGAGGCTAAATATCACTCCCTAGTCCTGGCCAACACCAAGCAGACAACCACAACAGGAGGGTGTGCCAAACACTGGCAAGGGAAGCTGGCTAATAACACCCATAAGCCATCCCCCAATAAAAACAACCATCACAGTATCATAGTTAAACAAAATAGTCCCAATAATTCCATTAAATGTAAATAAACTACAGCTAAATAACAGAAATAGGTAGTAGACTAAGTAAAATAATCACAGCCTAACTTTATGTCATTTAAATTATTACATTTTAAATATATAGAAGATTAAAATATTGGCAAGTTGTGCAGACTTAAGAAATCTAGTGAGCATATGTTCTAAGACGAAAGAAGACAGAGGCAAGGAATATTCTCTGTGACTGAAAAGAAGCCAAGAAGTGCTCATCTGTGCAATGTGGGTAATCAATAGCTTACTTATTGGCTAAGAGATCCACACAGTGGCAAGGAACCTTTAGCTGGAACTGGAATTCAAGGCAAACTCTTATGGAGATGAAGAATCCAGATTCCAAAGGAAAACTCCCTCTAACCAGGGGTCTACAGAGGGCCTACACCCATAAAATCTCACCAAATTAACAAGGTTTGTCTCATTTAACCTATACTGATCTCACTCTAGCGTGGAGATTCTGTTTGTATTTTTCAGAAGGCAGTGAGAACCTTGGACAACCCAATTCCAGCAAGAATATATGGGATGATGCCTGACAACCAAGCAGGAGATGAACCACCCCTAACTCATTGTCTAAGGCCTAAAGGAAACCTTTGAGGAAGTGGTAAGGTGAGCAAGAGAGCTACCTCTACAGCAAGTCAGATAACCTATGAAAGGGAAATAGAGACAGACTCGGAGGATACCCAGTACAGCCCAGAACAGAAACCCAGAGATTCTTTAGATCTCAATAGTAAAGCAGACTTAAACTCACCTACCATGACTCAGGGAACTTTGCAGAAGAGGAAGTGGAAAGATTATAAGAGCCATAGAAGGGGAGACTATCCAGAGACATTGCCTGGCTATGCTTATATGATCCATGACCCCCTAACCCGTGGACTGTTCCAGCAATCCCACTGAGGAGGGCCCTCTGGGAGTTGGGGACAGAGAGGAGGGAAATCACAAGACTTGCTTATACAATGTATTTTATTATTAACAATATTTTTTTTAAAAAAGAAGCTATCATACTGCTAAAGAGGCACCTCAAGGATAGAACTTTATAATTCTGAGTGTGGATAGAAAAAATAACAGAGCTTCAAAACACATAAAGCCAATCTGTCTTACATGAAGAAATAAATTAAGGGCTGGAGAGATGGCTCAGCAGTTAAGGTGCTTGCCTGCAAAACCTAATCACCGGGTTCGATTCCCCAGTACCCACATAAAGTCAGATTACAAAGTGGTGTGATCATTTGAGTTTGTTTGCAATAGCTAGAGGTTCTGGCATACCCAGTCTCTCTCTCTCTCTCTCTCTCTCTCTCTCTCTCTCTCTCTCTCTCTCTCTCTCTCTGTTTTTTCTCTCTTTGAAAATAAATAAAACATTTCTTTAAAAAGAAATTAATTAACAAGTCCACAAGTATATGACTATTAGGGTCCTTGAGCAGTAAGTGAGAATTTAAACTAGTCAAGGTTCTAATTCATCCAGTTATTATGATCATAAATTATAACTTGACCTCAGTTTAATTTCAATGTCTGTGTTCAAGATAATATAAAATCCTATTTACACAGTTGATTCAAGTTGACATAAGGCACTGCAAAGAGAAATACTTGAACGAGGACTAGTACATAATGCTATGTTTAAATCCAAAACTGAATATCATCCTAATATCTTGAAAATGGTTTTCAGCTCTAACTATGTCATACTTGCCTTTTTTCATAGTGCCCTATTAACTGTAGGCCTATAATTCTACAAACAGAAAATTCTGATATAGAATAATTAAAGAAAAAGAGAGAGAACTTTGCTTTATTTTAAATTGGAGACCATTCCTAAAACAAGAGTAGTGCCCTTTCCAAGTAAGTTTTTAGTGAGAGTGAATTTAGTGCTGTGTCTGCTCTAATCACTAATAAAGCAGGCATCCTCTACCTCAATTATGCTTGCAGCCTCTCAACTCATTTCACACTGGTTCCCTTGGTATTTCTAAAAGAAGCATTTTCTCCTTTTGAAATGTACAGTGTTTTATAATTTTCTGGTTTTAAAATCCAATTCATACTCTGAGAGACACATGCAAAATATAACACAGACAAATAATATAGCTTATATAATTTTCACTAAAACACAAAAATATATATGTATTAAAAGTATTATCTCATTACTCTTTATGATCCTTGCATGCATAGCCTTCCTGCAATGACCTCCCTGGATTTCTTCCTTGGCTGTTTATTGTCGGGTTCCTATAGCAGCACACATGATCTTACTTTCTTACTGCTCCAGCTGGTGTACAGAAATGATATTAAGTTTTGGCAGTTGATACTTTAAGCAAGAAAATGGTGGCATTCATTCATTAATTATAATAGTATATTTGTATATTAAACTCTGTATATGTGGTAGATGTGATGATGTTTTATTTCCTCTTTTAGATCTTAGTAGGATTACATGATAATTTTTCCGTGCTTTGTCCCACTATCTTCAATCTTCCAGTAGTAAAATGTAAAGTAGCAGTGCTCATTTTCTCATTTCATTCACATCCTCCAGAATTATATTTCGTTATTTTCCTTTACCATGTTAAATATAGAGAAGTCTGCAGCATAAGTTTAACCAGGATACCTGTCTATAAAATATCACTTTCAGCAAAAATCACATCCCACTCCATCTTAGTTAAGAGTCTGAAAAAGATCTGCCTGAAATTTTTTCAAACATGTGGTCAAGTACTGCCAATTGCAAATCATATTTCTTTTCCTTTAATTATAGCTTGTTGTAATTAAAACTGGCTAGCGGAGCCAGCTATAACCTCCATAAGCCCACCCCAACAACACACCTCCAACAAGGTTCAAGTTACAAAACTACTATCAGCTGGGCATTCAGCATTCAGAACACATTGTATTTATGGGGGACACCTGACTCAAACCACTACAATATGCCCCTGGCCCCCCAAAATGATAACCATACATGTAAAATTCAATGCACCCATAACAACTCCAAAAGTCTACATAGTTTTTATCACTATGATGTTTAAACAACCCCCATAGTCTAAGGTCTTTATACTGAGCTATAATACAAAAAAATAAACAAAAAAATATGACATAGAACAAATTCATACTGCAAAAGATAGCATTGGAAATAGCAAAGACAGATTGAACAAGATTTAAAACAAACAGGTCAGGTTCAAACTCTGTAACTCCATGTCCAACAACTCTAACCAGTGACTGAAGCTCAAATTCTGTCCTGCAGCTAGGTTACTCACAGTCCTAAAAATCTTCATCCAGTACCAGTAGCTTTTCTCGGCAGCTATCCCATAGTCCTGGCATTTCCACTGGGTCTCCACTGAAACCCGCCAATCATCCTATGGCTCTACCGGGCTCCCAAGCAGGCAACCTAACATACCTACTTCAAAATGCCCCCTCCAAAAAAGCAAACTGTGTTGCACATCTAATGACCCTCTTCCTACATTTGTAATGCTCCATAGCACCATGTGGACTAGTAATTTGTTAAGGATGGGTGTGGGGGTTCTAGCAACAATGGAAAATCCCACTCTGGTACCAAAACTGTTGTAGTCAACTTTCTCATTGTTGCAACAAAGAACTCAATCAAAAGGCAGCTTTTGGAAAGAATGGTTTTGGGGGTTGTATTTTGTTGTTGCTATTTTGCTTACAGACTTGAGGGAAAGCTCCATCATGGTAAGAAAAAGGACAGCATGAGCAGATGGTGGACATCACCTCCACAGCACTGCAAGCAGTAGCAGGAAGGTGTGCCAAACACTAGCAAGGGGAAGCTGGCTATAACCCCCATAAGAATCCAGCTATATTCCCCATATGCCCATCCCCAACAACACATCTCCAACAAGGCCAGTTCCAGGCCATCAACTTGGGATCAAGCATTCAGAATACATTAAGTTTATGGGGACACCTGAATCAAACCATTCCATAGCTCAACCTATCTATGCCATTAATTTAATTTTTAAATTAATACAATTCAAGGTTTCCAGTTAAAAGTATCTGGAAAGACGAGCCTTCATTGCTAAGTTCCACATATTATGAACTATCAGCCCTTTCTGATAAAATGTAACTTAGCTCTTTTTCCACTCCCAGGACACATGGTAGAAATGTCAAATGCCACATGCTGATAATAAAGTTTCTGTAAATGAAAGAGTCTATGCTATACTAAGGAAATAATGTGAGTAACACATAATGCATCCTTCTATAGCAGTATCCTCTGGAGAAAATAGCATAGTAACAGGATCATTTCTCCAACCCCAGTGCCCCACCACAGCCGATGTCATATCAACTTTTATGTTCCTCATTACTGGATATAAATGAAAAGACCCAGGTGATCGATGCACTTTTGTTCACTTCAGTAACCAGAACAATTCATAATGGCCCCTGAAGACAATCATAATGACTTAATATATTCTCTTTACAATTTGTATTTAAGCCTATCACATGGAAATTTGGCTTATAATAGTCCATGAAAAACATAATTACTCTCTCCAGGGCTCTGTGTCAAGTTACCATCCAGATATGGATTTTTATTAATGTTCATTATGATGTCACATAACCATGAAGAAACTATCATTTTGTTGCAATTTTCAAGAGAAGGGAAGTAAAAGTATCTTATATAAAATGAACTAAGTGCTATCATGAGGTAAAAATATTTTCTATAACCTTACACTTATCCTCTAGCTTCCAAATTCACGAGGAAGAAGCAGAGACAGTTAATAAGTGCTAATAATAGTGATGACATTAAATTTCAAAGTTACTAAATTAAAAACCATGCATAAAGTTTGTATATATGACTTAAAAAGAATATTTTTACCAACTATGTCTTCCAATATCCAGATGAGATCTTGACCAGAAAAAAAAGCTAACTTTACTTCTCATCTTATTGACTGAGGCAATTCCTTTGGAAAAGTCTCTATCATAATAATCTACCATGGTTGAACATGTTGTAATCAAAATAAACATTCAAACAACCCTGCACCCAAATGCAGTGGAAGCAAACATTTTCACTAATAGGTTGAGTCTAAACCATATGCTTATTTTCTGAAAGAAGTGGCTTATTTAGCAAATGCTTGCCAGCAGGAGTCCAGTTTGACAATCAGTGATGGATTGAAACTAAAAAGGAATTGTTTGAACCTTCATTTCAAAATTGAATACATTAAGTCACTCAGCCTTTCTAAAAAGCCTGACTTCTTAAAAGCATAATGAAATAGCTTACTATGATGGAGGAAGAAAATAACTTTTAATCTGTATGCAGTCATTGTTTTCACCCCTTCCCTCTAATTTTCATGTATAAAAGTTGAAGCCAATTTCAGAACTTTCATATTTTCAATAACACTAAAAGATGCAGTTTTTTTACAGCCTATTATATTTCTGGAAAATTTTCATAGGGTCAGAACTAATAGCCCAAGAAGTATCTATATTACTGTTCACAGGGATATACTTCCCTAAACCTCAATGCACAGCTCAGCAGCCCATAGCTAATCTCCTTCATATTTGACAAAGTTTCCATTGCTGTCTCCAACTATAACCATATCACTCACCCTGTGGTTTACCTCATAGACTCAAAGAAGGTAAAATTTGCTATTTCAACCATCAATCAACATCTAAGCAAGAGTTTCCAAAAGTTGTGAGATGCTATCACTATTCCTATCAGCACAGATAACATCTGGGATGAAGATTTCATATGTATGAAAACAATAGACAGCATTACTTATGGACACCGAAACTTAATTTTCATAAAATCTTCATCTCACCCAAGATATTACTCCTTTTAAAAAATAATGTGAGAATGAATACCCAAGAAGCACTTGTAACAGAGGACAGTAGCTTGACCTGATGTTTCGGGCTAGTTAGGCATAGACAAACATGAGGCTTAAATGCATTTCAGACAAAATTTGGTAAAACCTTAAATGTGTCACATTCTTTGTAGGCATGTTTTTGTTTTCTAATTGGAGATAGTTCACATATAAAAAGGAGATCAAACATCAGAACTCTAAAAAATTTTATTTGAAAATTTGCTTTTTTTTCTTTTATTTTTAAATTCACCATGATATCACTGGACCTTTTTCCTTCCTCCCTCCCTCCCTTTTTTCATTCCTTTCTTCCTCTTTTTCTCCCTCCTTAATATTTTTATTTTATTTTTTAGTTGGCAATCAGTCATCATTCATTCTTTTATTTTTGAAAGGAATTCTTGCCCCCTCCTCTCTCTCTACCCCCCTCTCTTTTTCCTTCTCTCCCATATCTCCCCTTTTCTTTATATGTCCCTGTCACATGTGTCCCTTCACCCTTCCCTCACCCCTCCTCCTCCTTCATAGTTTTAAAGTTTAACTTATCAACATTATAAGAGATTTTCAGAAATTCAACAAACTTGTAAGAGGCCTAAAACATAAGCATATAGAAACAGTTTGAAATGGTTTCAAACACTAAGCTGATAAAAAGGGTATCAACCATTAATTAAAGACCCTTTCAAGGGCTCCCTCATTCTTTTCATGTAAGAATTTCTCCAGAGATCTGTTAATTTTTAAAAATTAATCTTCAATCATTTAAATTTACAAATTTTTAAAGTTAGGTCTCTCTAAAGCTCTCTTCAATTTAGCAATGCTACTATCTTTGTAAATGGAACAAATATTAGAGCCATCTGCCTTATTATAAATTATATAGGTTTGCGGTAGTAGGAAGGTTGAGAAAGGTCTCACAGGGAAAATATCATTTGAGCTGATCATAAAGGCTCCAAGGAATTTGGTTACGAGAAAAATGACAAAAATACTTGCCATTAGAGAAAGTGTATAGACTTATAACACATGCCGTGTTGGGAAATTTTCAAGTTGTCTTGTAAAGGGAAGAACTCTAAGAGTAAGATATGAAAGATAATATTGAACTCAATAGTACACTACTGCCATGCCAAAGAATTTGTTAAGTTCTTTTAGGTATAAAAATATCCTTAATATAAATAAGAAAAGAGGGACTTCATTCCTTAGATATCTGTTCTAGTGAAAAAAGATTCATAGTCTATAGTCTGCCTGAAGGCAACAATAAGAGAGAACAAAAATACCATGAAGACTTCATTACAGGCACTCCAGCAGCCGGAACCTTATTTCATGGAACTAAAATGCAGCATTAAAGTCTCACCAGGGCAATTTAAAATGCTACTATTTTTTTTAATTCCATTAAATGCTTTTCTAACTATTTTAGAAACTGAACTAGCTAATCGATTCATGATGCCAATTGTCATAATTTGAAATATCAACGCATTGGTTCTGCCTCAAATACCCACCACTCAAAGCCTCCTAAATATATCTACTATGATTAACATATAGTAGGCTTCCAAAATCAAAATAAAACTCATTCTTCTTAATTTTCATATTTCATTGAATATACTTTTTGTTCTGAATATTTCAAAATTACACAAATAAACATGTCTAAAACACATCCTAAATATTACTTTAAATGGTGCTTTTCTTACTTTCTTCTTATTTATGTTTTGGGAACACAAACTGGTCATGCAAGACAGAATCCTAGCACTTATCTCGAGCTTTTCCTCATATATGACATATTACTAAATTCTACTGTTTTATTGCTAAATATGCCTCAAAGTTTTCTTTTACGCCTATCTTCATTACTTTTGCAATGCTCTGTGTGCTCATCCAATGAAGAAATGCAGTCACCTCTCAAGTGCTCATTTCCCCTTCATTCCTGCTTCAGTCCAGTAAGTTTTGCACAAATAACATTCTAAATCACAAAACATGTCATTCCTTGGCTTAAACCCACCAATACTTTCGATTCACTTAAAGAAAAAAATTACAAGAACAACAGATAGAAACTGACACTTCTAAAAAAATGACTTAAAATGATGAGAGCAAAATAGACGAGGGTCTAGTTGGAAGGAAGGAGTTCAGCAGAGAGGGGACTTGGGACAAAGGAAAGAGGTGAGAGGGAATTGTGATCAGAGTGCATCGTACATATAAAGGGGTTGTCAATAAAAAGTTTTTAAAAAGTTAAAATTGACTTAATGCTCTTCTCAAGGATTTTATATCACAAAAGAGTGAGACAAGAAAAAGAAGTTATGAAAATATCTATGGTGGCTTTCAGATTAAAGTAAAAGTTGGTGATTTTAGAACTACTACAGGAAGTCAGTGGAGTGACTCTTAGATCACATAGAAGACTACTGAGGTGATGGCATTTGTGATGAACTCTGAAGACTATTAAGAAATCATCCACACATAATGTAGAATATGTGAAGTTGAAAAAGAGCAAGTAAGTATAAGTTCAACATTCCTAGCCAGCAATGGATTTACATCCCGAAAGAACTGGAGGGCCAGTTGCGAAGGAGCAGGGCACAGGAAGCCAAGAAGTTAAGTGCAACATCAACAGGAAAGAAGGAAGCAGAAGCCATGCCAGGTACAGACTTCCAAAGACATGAGTTTGGTTCTTGGTCATGCACATATAAATCTGAGCAATATCATGATGCAGTTTATATTTTAAATTAAGAAAGGAAATAATACAAAAGAGAATAGATGAGTGAACATCCAGGATGTAGCAAGGAAGGATGGCAAAGTCAGCAGAAGTGAAAGTGTAGGTGACAAGCTGCTGATGCCTGTGGAGACACAGTCTTGGTTACAGGGACACTTCAGAGGGAAGAATGAAAATAATAAATAGTTGTAACATGTTTGAGGAAGTCTTTATGGAGGTAAAATTTGGGAAATCATAGAGATACAGAAATTTAAATCCATAAGTCTAGTTGTGGTTTAATAAGAAAAAAGATAAGAGAAAGGGCCCAATCCTATATATTGAAGTATTCTACCATTTAGTAGAAGAGAAATAATCTTAATTTTTAAAGTCAATCTATATTTATCTATCATCTATTTATTTATTTCTCCAGAGACAGGGTCTCACTCTACCAGAGTCTGACCTTATACATTTTTGAGAGCTGAAGGAAATGCAATTGAAATTTTTCACAATAAGGAAATAATAAATCTTCATAAAGATAGATATTTGCTCTGATTTAAACATTACATGTTATACATATATACTTACAAACCACAATGTACCTATAATGATGTACAAAACTCTTGTTAAAGTTTAAGAAATTAATAATTCCTAAATAAAATTATCTATGATAGAATTTTGAAATTTATCATAGTTATCTCTGACAGTTGAAATTTAGCCTAGTTGTAAGGATGGAATGACAATAATAGGAAATATAGATAGGCCAAGTTATAAATCTTAGGCAGTTTCAAAGTTTTATCAACTTTTTGATAAAAAACAGTTTCATTAGCAGAGCAAAATTGTATCACAACCTAACTTTGAAGACTTATAGTCATATAAGCAACTGAGGTCACTCGTAAGAGGCAGGCAACATTTTCACACACAACTCATTTCAGCAAGCATGCACACTCAAACCAATGCCATCCAAACCTAACAGCTCTAATGCTCTAATAAGAAAATGAGAGACTCTCCATAAAGAAAGAAAATAAATATATATAACATATTCCACCACAAAATAGAATAAAGTTGTGGTATTTATAGGAAAATGAGTGGAAATGAAGATCACTATGTTAAGTTAAATAAGTCAGATTAATAAAGATAAATATTGCATGCTTTGTCTCATTACAGAATACATATACCAAACACATACATTCATATACATATACATACATACATACATACACATTTACATACATGCATGCAACTTGAAAATACAAGAGAGGCCATGAGGAAAGGCAATAAAGGGAGGGTGGAGGGCTAAAAAGAAATGATGAGGGAAGAAAGACAACCCATGTGTTCTCTCATATGTAGAATTCACATTTTTACACAAGACATGAATGGAGGAGGAGAATTATTTGATAAGAGGATCAGAAAGGGAGGAGAAGATGGGAGGATAACTATGGTCAAAGTACATGCTCTACACTCATTACTTTAAACATGAGTATACATTAATAAACTACAGTAATAAAAATGTGCAATTTCAGATGAATCAATGAGACTTATGGGGCATATGAACACACAAGGAAGAGTGGAACCCAACCCTAGCCCCATGCTGAGTACTGAACCCAAATCCTTGAGCTTGCTAAGAAAAGTCCTCTTCCACCAAGCTAAATCCACAACCCCGAGGAAGAGAGGTTTTTAACATGTTTTGTTCACACCAAAGCTCATGCTGGCATTGACTGTGAACATTAGCCTTAAATTAAATAAACTAGCAATGAGCAAATTTGAAATGATTCAAAAATGCCAAGTCTGGTGGCTTATGCTTATAATAATCCCGGCACTTCCAAGGCTGAGACAGGATTGCTGTGTTTGCAGCCAGTGAGATCCTATCTCAAAAAAACAAATTAAGAAAAAAGGCAGAATGATCCAGGAAAATAACATGTGTCCTCAATAGAGAAACAAGTTCAGAATAGTCTAAAAAATATTGACCCTTTCAATAGATTTCAAAATAAGAAGCTCCAAGTCTAACCCTTGAGTTTTCTATGTGGTATCTACTCAAAGGTAACACAAAGGATTTTTAAGCGAGCAATGCCCTGCCACACACATAACACCTCTTTCATATTTGGCTGTCTTTCTATAGACTATAACATTTTGAATACATTTTTATCTTATAAAATACAGAAAAAATAGTATATGTTCAAGCCACAAAGAACAAGGAAACTTCACCAACACCATTGTCCTTACAGGTTGCTGGGACTGCCAAGGAATGATCATTGTTGTTGCAAGCAACTGGGAGGGACAGAGAGAGAAATATGAATACACTTTTTCATGAAGCAAATCAAAAGGGCTGAAATCTGAAAGTTCATCAATAGAAATGAGATGTTTGTACTCTTACCAGAAGGAAGGAAAGTTGTGGACCTAGAATGAAATCATTCCTACTTCTACATGACCTCAACAGAAAGTTACCACAAACAACAAATTTGCAAGGACTTCCAATTCCATCCAGTTGCACTTTTCAGTATGTCAGAGGACATCAGATTATTTCTCAAGGTAGCATGTGAAATAATTTTTGTGATCTGGACTGATCAGGTTTTCAGCCAAAGCAGCGTTTTAGCTGTGTGTTTGTCATCTGTGTGTCCATGGATTAATTAGAAAGAGTTGACCCCATGCAATTGTAGCAATTGATTAAACAATGTCTATGAAGATGTTGCATCTACATTTGGTTGGTCCAAGATAAGGTTGTACAAAGGAAGAAGATGTGAGCTGAAAGCACTGAGCAATGAACTTTGGAAGGACTTCATGGCATTCAGAAAGCTGGCCTGCAGTTACCACTGCTGTCATACAATCTCAAACCTTCCACTAATGAAGGATTATCTACAGAACAAGCTAAAAGCCTTCATCTTATTGTTAACCATAGAGCTTGTCTAGAAGTCAAAGACTCTGAAAGAGAAGGTCTGGCAGTATCTAAGAAACTGTGATCCAGCGGCTGCCTGGGTCATCAATGTGAGGCAGCAGATAAGCACCAATGTGGCTGATGGCTGCAGCCCCACTTCCACCTGCCAAGATGGAGAATAGCCTGAGCCAGCCAGGAACTGTCCAGGGAAAGGAGCAGAAGGAAAAGAGTGTCCACTAAGCAGGGCTAACACAATACAATCCTCAGTATTACTCATCTGTTTTATCAACATACAAGCCTAATTCCCAAATAGTTAGGCACCTATCTTACTGATTTTTTTTCCATGAAAGGAGTGAAAATATTAAGAATGGTGAGGGATACATTCTCCATAATGAGCCCCCCGTAAAGTATAAGAGCAACAAATCATAAAACAGTATGAGAGACAAGCTAACCTGGCAGACACTAAACAGAACATGTGTTCCATTTTGCTGTCTATTTTACACTTAAGGAATTAACAAGTAAAGTTGAGTTGTTTCAGCTACGTAATCTTTCTAAGACAAGAGTTGGAGCTAGATGATGGATCATATATAACCATTAAGTATTTTATGCATATTCTAGACATCTTAGTAAGTTTAATTTATGACTGCTGAGACAGCATAAATATATGACTGTTGACCATTATTGTTCACACTACTTTTCTTTCCCTTTCATTTAGAGAAAAGGAGAGATATTGACATTGATTTACATTCTTTCCAAATCTCTTATTTTTAATTTACTCCATAATTCAAGGCTTCATGACTTTTTTCCTTACACATGTTTAAATTCTACTGCTTTCTGAATTCATCAACTAAATTGATATGTATGTTTCTGTTCTGAGATCCACATTGTGAATGAATTAAAGTGAACCAAAAAGCATGGATTTTCATTGAGAGTGTTTACTTACTCATGTGGATAGAAGTTCAGCCTTGAGTTGCTTTAAATAGAGAAAAAAATACACTGGGAAAGCTAAGCAAGCTTTAATTAATTGTGATGTAAAGCCATTCTCCAGTATGAGCTACTTCAATGCTGACAGTGTTTTCTGCTATTATAAGCTGTATCACCATCCTTGCTCAATACAGTTTTGACCAAGGTACTATCTAGCTAGGCAATCAATCAGATATGGAAGTGTACAGATAACATGTAGGGGAGATAATAAATACTATCTAGACAACAAAATGTAATCAATATGCTCTTATGATAAAAGCATTAAAAATTGTTGCTGTTTTCTGGTTTTGTTTCAAAACCATTCTTATTCTTGTCTGCAGACATGTAAAAATTACTGGATGTGGGGGTGTGACTGCAGAGGTGAAATGACGAGCTGAAGAGTTACACAGCTGTTTATGGTCTTGGTTTATAGCTCTGGGGCATACCATTCTGGAGACATTCTGCTCCTGATCATTTTAACAGTAATTAGAAGCACGCCCACAATGAGGAACTTGCTGGTAGAAACAACTTCATTAGTTTGGATGATTTTATTGGTTTCCTTTAGGGTGAGGAACTAGCACTAATAGTTGTAATTTAATAGGAAAACAACTGAAGCAAGAAAGATTCTACTGAATCTTAAATGAGGCATAAGACAGAAGTTTCCCTTCCAAATAGTGGCATCTAAGAGAACTGTCTTTACCTTAAAAAATCATTGTGTGGTTGCATACCAATGGTATGATAGGCTCATTTGGATTAAATGTTTAACTATTTCTTAAATGGTATATATTAAGAACTTGTGATGTTTAATCTCAATTCTCAACTCAGTTGATCTACAATCTTTTGAGAAAGCTTTGAGATTGGTTTAACTGCAGTAGGAAAATCCATTCTAATTATGGGGCACCACCCCATGGGCTAGGGTTTGGGACTGAATAAAAAGAAGAAAGCAAACAAGCTGAGTGTGAGCATTCCATGGATATAGTAGTGTAAACAGGCACCTCCCGCTGCTGCCCCCACGCCTTACCTGCCAGGGATAATCCCCTCATGATCTAACCTGAAATAAACTCTTCCTTGAGTCTTTTGGCAGGGTATTATTACAACAACAATAAAATTAGCTGATGTAGTACCTATGCAGATAAATACAGGTAAAATTGACACATTTTAAAAGGATGTGTGCTCATGTAAGGAATTTTCCTTCACATTATATTTAAAATGGGGTACATTCAACATAAATCATCTCTAGGAAAAAAACTTACTTTCTTAGACTTTCTTTATTTTACTTCCTTTCTTTCTGAGCCTGATCTTCTCTCATTTTTACCCCAGTATCCACTCTCCTCTTCTCTATCACACCTCATCTCTCTAAGGAGCAACATTTTATTTTTCATGAAAAGTATTAATGGACAATATCATCACCTTTGGTAAACAGATGATTCTCTCTCTCTGCCAAAAACTTGAGAATCATTTGGTAATCTTACCTCTCACTTCCAGTGCAAAATGATGCAGCATTATATCCAGTACTTGATAGCTGAAAAATGAAGGAATTTACCAGGATTCCAAAGCAGTTCACTCTTAGGAATGACAGCCTATTCTCATGCTGAGGCAAAGGTGTACCTCAGAATCTATGAGGTATAAATCTATAGAGCCTGGAGACTGTCTGTTCTGTTGACTTTTACCAGAAAATTTACTCCCTATTCTCTAAAACTGAAGAAAAACAGCCGCTTAGGCATTTGTCTTTTTCAGCTGTAGTAAAAGACATCATCTTGTGTTTTCTCAAGTCATAGAATAACATGAATATCTGAATTTGGATGGAAATATAATGGTACTATTTTTAGATTAATTGACTCATCTTTCAAAAGAAAAATAGAGATAAACATAGATACAGGGAAGTAACTAAACCCTTACCTATAGCGAAGAATAATGGTTGCTAAGAAAGTGAGTGAAGAAGCAAAACCATGGGGGGAAAAGAAAACAGAGAGAAAGATAAAAATAATCAGGGACCACTTAGGAGAAGTATTTTCTGAAAAGACTGGTTCCTTTGAAATGCAAATACCTGATTAAAATTGTCACACATCTTCAGAAATTACTTTAAAACTTTCCATGTAGTCTTACTAAACATAACACAACTATATGCAATAGGAAAAGGTAAAAACTGATTCCCATTTCCATAATGGAGAAAAAATTAATCATCAAAATTGATCCAAACAATGGGGTTTGACTTCAGCACACTACAATGGCAGTCTATGACTAGAAGGGCACACGTTAAAGAATTCATCAGACTGAAATTTCTAATTATTCCTTTAAAAATATCATGCTGTAGACTTGTGTCAATGGAGATATTGTGTAGACTACATAATAAGAGAAAAATTCCAACTTTGAAGATAAAAGAGCAAAGATAGTTTACTTGTAGCTGAGTATCCATTATAGTGTCAGCAAAATGTGAAACTCTCTATGCACTTGATCATGGGAATAGTAAGCTCACCACACTTAGTGTGCCACTTAACGTAGTCTAGTATAAACGAAGATGATGTCAAAAACTGTAGAATTCATGTGACTCATGCAATGAAGTTAATTATCCTCAATTACTGAAGCATTAGAAGTAAGGTCGTAAGAATAGCTCATTGTTTCCAAAGGAAGTTCAGTGCATGAACCTAAACAGAATGTTGTGCAGTCACGGTAAAGTCATTTCTCAAGGGATCATATGGAAAGCCCATATATTTGTTTGCATAAGACTATAAACAACTTAATAATAACAAAAATATTAAAGCTTTCTATTCTCTTAATCATTCCCCACATGAGCCCATAATTCCAAACTTTCCTTCTATTTCTATAGATTGAACAGCCAGTGATAGCTACAGTCCAACTTCAGAACTGATTGTCTCAAAACACATTAACACATAAAAACTACATATTTATTTATCACTCAAAAATGTATAGATCAGCTTAGGTTTGGCTAAAGAAGCTTGGCTTCAAGCCCTGGGTTGGCTCCAGATTTGACAGTGCCTTCATTTGATCTGGGGTGACCTGAGTCATATTCTTCTCATGATAAAGATCAAGAGGTCAAGAGGCCAAGTGCAATCGTGCAGGTCCTATTTAGATCTGGAACAAACTGAATATTACCATATCATTGATTAAAGTGAGTTTCATGACCCAAGCAAATATATATGTCTCCAATAAAGCAGAGGCTTCTTGATCAATAATCTAACAAAACACAGAGAGGAAGTATTGATTCTGGGGGAAGTCTGTAAGCTATATACTCAATAAGTGAAGCCAGGAATTTCAGTTAAGTAAGAAACTGGAAATATCAGAGAGGAATTTTATCCCAATAGCCTTATTTCCTTTCATAAAATCACATGAGCATTAAGAGTAAATGATTTCCTAACAGTAAATGAAGTACAAGTTGCATTAAATGGATGTATGTATAATGTGTGTGAAACACTTTACCAGACACTAAAAAAAGATGGCTGTCATGGAAGCTTCTCTGTGAACCAAAAGCCTGTAAAAGTAGTCAGTCAAGACTGCAGCTCACCCACCACAACTCAGGGAACTGAGCAGAAGAGGAGGCGGAAAGATTGTGAGAGCCGTGGTGGGGGAGAATATCAGAGACTTGGCAACCCTCAGTAACTACACACTTGGGTCATGAGAGCCTGGCTGAAGAATGAGCTATCCATGGTCCCCTACCACAAAGACTGATCCAGAAGGCCCACGGAGGAGAATATCCAGCTGACTGGGGATGGGGAAGGGGGGCAACGGGAAATTGGGGATAACAACTCATGGTTGGCCCACTAAGCAATGTAACTCATTATGGACAATAAAGAAAAAAAAAAGACTGCAGGTCCCAAAGAGAAAATTCTACTTCTCCAAAAGCAAATGAGAGCAAATCAGCAACACATGTACCATTCTCATGACAAGATCAGGAAACAAGGACTAACACCTTGGTCACTCGATTACCATTACGTTGTTCACACTCTTGGCTTGAGGATTTGAAGAGGCTTCAGTTCCATGTAGGTGTGGCTGTATCAGAACTTATTTCACTTCCAGTTGGGAAACAATGAAAATATGTTACTGTTTCCTTTATGTCAAGAAAATATATTAATTCAAATATTTGTTTCAAGAGGAAAGGATCCAGATTTCAGAACAGTATCATAAGGAAATAGCTGCAATGAAATGATTCTGTTTTATCCATAGATAAATGAGATATCATTTGACTTCACTGAGCACACTCACCTACAGGCTCCTTTCCTGCATCCTAGTAACAATTTCTAATTCTTGTCATCTTTTTCATCAGTATTGTCAATATTTTCAGAATAAATATATACAAAATATATCCAAAATATGGAGTGACTCATCCACATGCACTATTAAACACCAAGACCATTAAATGAAAAGTGATTTTAGCTCTGTCTTACTAGAAAGATGTATCTTAAAAAGATTCTTCTGAGATCATAGAGCTTGTAGTTGGGACAAATAAGACTAAACTTTAGTTTAGTTTAGTTTAGTTTAGCCTAGTTCCAAAGAATTAGGTTTGAATAACTATTTCACATTTTGCCAAAATATATAGTGCAATTGTTATGTGGATTTGAGTTGTATTTGTGACAGACTTTAACCAGAGAAAAGAACAACTTTTAACTAATCTGAACAGAATTTTAGTCAAGGGACTGATTGATAATATTAGCATGTGATAACAAGAGATTCAAGGACAATAAAAGGAAAACGAATACTAGGAGAGTTAGCTCATAGGTAAAGTGTTTGCTACACAAGCATGAGGACCTGCTTTTGATCCCACATTTAAAAAAAGCAGATATGGCAGCACATGTGTGTGAGCCCAATACTGATGGACAGAGAGTAGGATCCCTGAGACATTAAGATAAACCAAAAAAACAGCAGCTCAAGGGTCAGAGAGGAACCTTGTCTCAAGGAAACAGACAGAAGAGTGAAATAGTACACTTGACACACTCTTCTGTCCTGTGTGCTTGTACACAAAGAACACAAAACTATGCACAGACATGTATCACATGCTCACACACACCAACAAAATGAAACGAAGACTGGCAGCTATCTTCCATTGATCAATAGTAAATCATGGTGATTTACATAGTGGTCATATTCATTAGTATACAATTAAAGTCAGGTTGGCATTATGTTGGACAGCTTACAAGGATGATTCCCTCAGAAATATGAACTTTGTAGTATTTGTAAGATGCTGAACTAAACTGAAACAGAATAAACCTCTAATATAACATAGAGCACATTAAATACATCATAACCTCACAACATACAATAAAGATTCTATCAGATAGGATTTGATGTTTGAGTGGTAAAGCTATGAAGGAACAAAAATGATGTGTGATTCTTGCTCAAAGGAAAATAAATCTTTTTAGTCTTTATGATTTTTAGCAAGTACTACAAGCCTTGTAAGTATTTAAAAATTAATAATTCATGAAATGAGTAAGAACTGCTTAATGTCATGAAATATTGACTAACAGTTTAACTCTAACAGTAAATAATTAACACTTTTATTAAAAAATGCAATGAGAAAATTGCAAAAATAAATTCTGAAGGGTACATTTTAAATCACATTTTTAAAGCTATAGAAAGATTAATGGAATGAAATGCATTTCTGCTATTTATATTTTTTTTCTTCTTTTACATTTCATTACTTGTCACACTCTTCTCACTGTAGGCATGGCAGTTAATTGAACCTACAATCCTTTTTTTTATATTTTTCTTTATAAGTAATGTATTTTCTGAATCTCACTCTCATACAGACTCTTCTTGGTACTTTTCCAAAATCCAATTCTTTGTTCAAAGTTGCTAACCAATAACTTTAATCTTCCTGTGTCTCTACACCATTTTTTTCTTTCATAGATTTTCTCAGTACCAATTTTTCTTGGCAGTCAATAAATTATATTGCCATCTAATCAAGTTCCAAAATAAATCATTTTTTCTATAGAATTTTCCCTATCATATATTGGTTCCCTTGACAGAAATAACTTAAAACAAGTTTAAGGTGAATTTTAAGGGAAAACTTAAGGTGATGTTTTTCTTCTTCTTACACACAAGTTATAAACCAAAAATACAACAAAATTGCCCCAGACTCCATGAGTCCACCAAACATAAGATATTAGGTTACTTATTTATAGCCTTCTGTAATAATGAATACTCGTTAAGTGGCAAGGGATAGATGCCCACTCAAGCTATTTCACTGAAATATGTGTATTAGTGCTTAGCTGAGACATGTGGATGAAACAGGCAAGCTTGAACTATAGCTCCAAGGACATTCCAAGGGAATCACCTTGCTGTTTCCACCTGTAGTTCTTCATCCCTCACTAGATTGGAATTGTTTTCTAAGACTATAGACAGATTTTTCATTTATGCAGCTAATGAGGATGATAATCAGCAAGTTTCATTTTTATTCCCAATTCTGAAACATCAAAACAATAAATAGAGGTATCATAATTATTATGGGTCTGCTTGAGTTAATGCCCACATTTGAACTGCTCACAACTGCCAAAGGCTTGAGATATTATTATTATTGGTCTGTCAAATCAGTATGTTCAAAAGACACTGAATTATATGACAATCCCATTATCCTTTTGGAAAGGAATTGGTCAGATTTTCTAGATAAGAAATATTAAACGGATAATAACCAATGTTTCCTTACAATATTTCACTATAAGTTTCAAGCATCTGTATACATTGCTTCCCATAAATATAGAATACTTTGTGTTTTAAAATATCACTTACATGAAAAAGTAAAATAGCAAGTAAAGGGTGATGCTATAGTTCAGATATGAAGCATCGTCCATAAAGTCTCCTATATTGAATGCTTGGTTCACAAATGTTAGCTGTGCTCACCATCAGGGTTTGTGGAAGTGATTGAAATCATGAAAATATTAATCTATAGATGGTTGTAGTTGGATACTATTACTGGGAAGTGATGATAAAAGAAAATCATTGTGAGCAGAGCCTGATTGGAAGAAGCAGGTCATTGGGGGAGGAGCATGTCTTTGACATGTGCTTTGTCTCTTGCCATGGTTTCTTTGTCAAATCTCTCCTTGCTTCCTGGTTGCCATAAAACATGTAACTTTGCTCTGCTACACACTTGCCTCCACAGTATTCTGCCTCACCACATGCCCACAGCAATGAAATAAGCTGAACACAGACCCAAAGATATGAAACCATGAGAAAAAATAAATCTTTCCTCCTTTCAGTTGCTTTTTTTTAACAGAAATAGAAAACAGTGTAACAGAGATGACAGTTTTACATATCATCTAACACTGCATCTAACTGAAGGTCTAGCATTACTTACATGTCTACTTTCTCCTCTTAACTAGAAATAAATTGAGAGAGAGGTTTAGGAATCATATAAATGAATATCAAAAATAAGCATCACTGTGGATTAAAAACTCATTAGCAGATATAGCTTTTGCTTTGAGTCCAAACACCCAGCTATTACTTCTCCCCCGAAGTAAGAAGGAATACCCACAACATCTGAGAGAAGCATGCAAGCATGCAAAGGAAAACCTTTCCTGGAAGGTGTGTATGTAGCCTGTATTTCTCAGAAGTACCTTAGCTACTAAATTTTCATTGCCTCTATTCTCCCGATTTAGGATTTCTCCACATTATAGCTCTCTAAGCATGGTAGCTCATCAGGATACATAATTTTCTGGCATTGACATTTGCTCATAATCAAAGCCATACATTTTAAAGGATCAGGAAGTCATTGCTGTCTTCCCATATTCTGAGGCTTGGGCTATTTGTCCTTGACCTCTCAAACAAGCTCTTACATTGAGGCATATCCCATCTGTTCCTTGGCACCAGAACATATCCTGTAGTTGCCATGAGAGGGAATAAAATATCTTCACAAAAGGAAGTTCCAGAGGAAGCCTAGGAGATTATTCTGTTTCTTTGGCTATATGCAGATCATGCCTGTAGGTCCTATATTTGCTTGTACCAATGTCTGAATTATAAAGAAAACCTGAATTTTGCAAATCTTTCTAGGTTTGTGGTTACCTGACCTGTAGATATACAGCTCTGCCTTCAGGAAGAAAAATGTTATAAGGCTAAGACACAGAATGCTATATGCAAGAGGCAGGTAGAAGACAGGCATGAGACAGGAAGTTATGAGGTAAACCATGAAAACTGGAGGAGATTAAATGACTTCTGCTTCAAACTGTTTGAAGCAAAGGAAAGTATATGACATTTTAGTCCCACCGATGAGGAGTTGAAAAGAGATGCTATACAGAGGAGTGGGGCAGAATATATAAAAGGATGGAATTCCAGGCCTTTTATCCTTGCTTGGACCAACCAGTGGTATCAAAGTTAGTATCAACTAACTTTACCTTAATAAATCTTGCCTTTTGCATCTTTCTTTGCATCTTGTTGAATTCTTCCCTTGGAGGATGACAGAACCTACAACAGGGGCTGGGGAGATTGCTCTTGTGGTTAGAAGAGCCTGCTTCTCTAGATTTGATTCCTCAGTACCCAAAGTCAGATGTACAAAGTGGCACATGTCTGGAAATGGTTTACAGTCTCCCTCACATAAATAAGTAAGTAAATAAATAAATTAAATAATTTTTTTAAAAAATAACCTACAATATAACAATGAAAAAGATCCCTGTAGTGTTAAAGACAGCTCTCCACTAACAGCTAGTATGAGAACAGAGAGCCCAAGCCTACCACTGCATGAAACAATTCTGCTAACATGTGACATCCAGAAAAAACAAAGAAATGTCTCCATATTGTATTGTATTTGTATTACCATTTGTTCTAGTACCATATTTAGTAATGGCTTTCACAGTATTTTTCAACATGGTTTTCTATTTCATCTCTAGTAATTATGAATAGCCTGCTAATAAGGTTAAAAATGAACAAAGAAGCAAGATAGAGAGATAAAAATCATTACACTTTGTCTAATTTTGGTCCAAGTTGAATAAACAAAGCATTCATCATTTTAAAATGTTTCATCTAATTTCAGAAATTGTACAATTAATCGTTAAAGTAAAGCCTTAAAGTTAGAATAATCTTGTTTAAGTTGTAGACCTCCCAAATTTATGAGGAAAGCACGGATCATTTAATACTAATATTTTTTCATAAATTGGGTTTTTTGGGTGGTTAAGCAAAATGTACTCCCTCGTTCAACAGAGTGCACCAATAATTTACCAGGCTGTAGTTTTACCAACAAGACTTAACAGTGATACAAATATGGCTGAGCTCAGTAGATGCAGATCTAGACAATGATGGTGATGATGATAAACATCAAGACAGTCCTATATCCTGTATTGTTCCTTGATACAGTTGCACTTAAAGTAACATCAAGTCTTACCTCACAGGATATATATATAAAGGCATGAATTCCCAGCTTGGGAACTTTAAAAGAATTATCATTACTAGTGCAGAAGATTTTTATGCTGTCATAAAGCTAAAAGAAATCAGTTAGGTCTAGGTCTTCATTAATGGTTTCCACAAATCACATTTATAGCCAACCCCTTATCCAGTGTGATACTACAAAATGCCATTTAAAAAGACAAGTTTGGACACCCTTATATAATAGCACTGTGGAAACTATGGGGTAATTAATTTTTATTTATATAATCTGATGGATCCAAGCAAAACTCTCAAAGCCTTTTGGCCAATTACTAACATTTTAGGGCAATGTAGGAAGTTTGAGTTTATATTATTGATATCAACAAAACTCTAATGAAATTGCCACATGGCAGAACTATTGGACTATTAAAAAAACTATAGTAAGAAATGAGTGCCTAGCTCTGAATCTACATAACAAATGGAGACTTTCTGGTTGTCTTTGATTATCTATTAATTCTCATGAAAGAACCCCATGTGGCATGGCTCTGAGAAATTTCACTGAAGCGTGTTTTCTCATCTACAAGTTAGTAAAGCAAAATTCTGCATGTGATGTTAATGGAACTCTGAATCCCGCTGTTCTTTATTATTATAATGAGAGGTAGGTGTTCTCCCATTCTCGGGAGTAATGGCAGCATTAGTTGGCATTCTTTTTTATAGCTATATCAGTATATAACCCAATAGGTGTCAGGAAGAATTCACACTGTGTTGCAACCCCTAAACTATTCATTCACCATTAATACTTATATTGCAATGTTGTAAAACTCACAGTGAAGTCTAAATGGCACAGTAAACCCAGAATTTAGTGCTCTTTTCTTCCTGAGTAAAACCATTTCCAGCTTGGGTATCATATGAGTCTTAAACACAGACATTTGTAACCATTCATTCACAGGTCTAGCTCAATCATTTCCTATCTTATCATTTCTTGTAGAACCTAAATAAATTTGAACTAAAACCAGGTCCTCTAGTTGGTGGATGAGTTGGGTTCAAAGGAGACTCTGTCCATGATAAAAATGCTTTACCTTGATGCATTAGTAACTTAACCTGAAAGCATACTGAGATGAGTAAGTTGCTAAGTCTCAGCCAATCATAGTTCAGTGCTTCAGCCAATCACAGGCTATCAACCAATGATATCATGTGCATTTAATTCCAAGATGAATTCTATATGTCACTTCCGTTTCTCTGGTTGTACATATAATATATGATATCGGGCATTTTGAAGCACCTTAGTTCAATGTCACCAATGTTCTGAAATCTTTCCTTTCCTCAAATAAAGAGAGTTAAACTGGTCAGTTTTGTCTGTGAGAAATAAAGTGGCAAAACTAAGCATATGACACACCATGGCTAGAGAATATGCATCTATTAATTTGAATTGTATCATTAAAGCTGTAGGTGCCGCTCTCTAATTATTATGGGTAGAACAGCAATTAACAAGGACATGCAGGAAACTCTGTGCTTTATGTACAGTCCTTTGGATATATATGCCCAAAAGCAGTATCATTTAGTCATATGGTAATTAACTCATTTGTATATAAGGGGATGTGAGACTGAGGACAGAGCAAGATTTGAGACAGGAGACAGCAAAAGTGAATCAAGATGTGTCGAGAAGTGGGTAGAAGACAAAAGTAAATATATAGCATGAATGCAGAAAGGAAGCTAAGTCTGGGGAGGGGTAGGATACAAGGGTAAAGGGAAAGGAAAGAAGAAGGGACAGGAACAAACAAACAAACAAACAAAATGGGTTTTAAAACCCCATAACAAAACCTCATTCATTGTGTGCTAATAAATATAAATTTTTAAGAGCTGTAAGTTCATCTTAGCTGTGATTTGAAAGTACATCCAGGGTCTCTACTTCTCACTACTGCCTGATATAACCTTGGGGCAAGCCATAATCACCAGTGACAGGTGATTTCAATAGCCTCCTAACTGATCATATGCTTCTGCCAACACTCCATTCTCAACAACACAGAGCAATGATATTAAAACTAAAATCATGCTTCTCTCTTGCTCAAACTTTATATGATGGTCAACAATCTCTCTTGGATAACCAGGCAGCATCCTAGCAATGTCTGCAATTTCCTGAGTCATTCAGCCTCTGCAGGCTTCTTTCTGATTGCTCCTCTTTGCTCTGCTAGTTGACTCTAGCCGAAAAGGCCTCTGTACTGTTTTCAAAAGCAGGTATGCTTCTGCCTCACCCTTTTCTGTATGCTAGACTCTGCTCCTACATAGAAGGAACCTGGTTCTAAAAGAGCAGGAGGAACGGGAGAGTTGGCTTTAAAAGAATAAGCTCAAAAAAGATTTCCGTAAATATTAGAAGCTTGTGTCTGAAAAAGAACATTGCCTTAAAGAGATAGGGATACTCAGTAGAAAACATCACAGACACAAAGAGCACTGTTTTACCGAAGCTTGAATATAAATCTAGATAAGGTCTCATAGTTTCAGACAATATGTTATGAAAATCCTTTAAACTTCCCACAGAGACAATGAACTCCAGGGGAATGAAAGTGTTTTCTAGGGTTAGAGAGACAATTCTACAAACACACGTTTTTGAAAAAGGAAATAGAATCTTGGAAAGAACCCATTTCTCAATTGACTGAACAGAAAATTTTCCTCAATGCCAGGCAGCTGATACCATTAGAAAAATACTCCACTAAGGGCCCAGTGTCTCAGAGCATAGCACATATACTACACAGCTGAATTGCCTGAGGACTGTAGGCCCAGATTTGGCTATGATGAAAACTAGAGAATGATATCAATAAGCTTCTTGAATTCTCATCCAAGTGAAAATGAGACTGTGTCTGTGTTTAACTGATTCAGAAATTTCAGATCACAAAACTCAGAACTGCTCAGCCAAAGAAATAAGGGAAGTGTGTCTCAGGGCCATGATACAGGTCCTGCCAACTACTGCAGAGGGCAAGTAATGAAGAGAGTGAAAAAAACCATGGCTGCTCTTCATGTCCTTCTGCAAGATAGGAGCACACAGAAGAAGCAGGGCAAACCTGGAACCCTGACAAGTCAGCTTTCATGTGCTTTCATCTGTTATCAATAGTATGCCACAAAGACACACACACTATTCAGCCTAGAGATGGGGCAAGGGAGAAAGGATGGATCCAGGGGGCATCCAGCGGGTACTACAACCTGATATGCTATTGGAGATCTCTCTGCTTTGACAGGATCATGGGAGATCTGCTGCCCACAGTATAGGTAAAGCAAATGGTGACAACAGAAATTAAAAACACGCATTTTCTTATTGGCCTTACTTCCAAATTATAAGCCCTTTTCTAAGCATGTTTGCAAGTTCTGTAGACAAAACAATCAGATGGTGAAGACAAGATAGCTTGGCGGGGTTGGGAGGGTGGGTGCGGAGGGAGGAGGGGTGTGAAAACCAGTCCTCTTCCAACTGCTCTTAAGAAAAGGCTGTCATGTATTCCCAAAAATGCTTTGCCAACAACCAAGCCTATGTCGCCCACACGCAGGCACACTCAATAAATCTCTCTCAGGCTCCTAAGGGGCTGTCCTATGTGGAGTGTTATATTCTTGCAAGATTTACCTTAGTTATGAAGCTACTTATCACTCTGCATTAGTGTTCATGTGACAGAAACGATGACAAAAAGCTTAAGTTTACGGTTTCCATTCCATGCCTATCCAGATGGTCACAGTCTATGCTTGATGTTTGACATTTCAGCCTCTCGCTGCTAACTGACCCCATCTTCAATGAACTGGATGTGAAGGAAACACAATCATAATTATTTTGATAAGTAGTAATGGTTTCAAGGAGGGCTTTTTACAAGATTGCAACAGCAAGCCCGTTAACCCGAAAGCTGCAGTGTAGCCTTTTCTATAAAAAAATAAATAAATAAATAATAACAATTAAAAGACATTCACATTTTGAAAAAGGAAGTGGCTGATAGTCTTAAAGTAAGTACTGCTCAGTTAACTGACAAACTGAAATAGAAATAGAAGAGCCACATGAATCTGCTCCTCTTCATTGAATACTTCTTTTGGTCACAAAGCCAAAGAATAAGGTGTGTGTCAGAGGAAGCCTGTGAGACAGCACAGCTAAAGTGTTTGTAGGTCTGGCTCATCATAAGTAAAGCCTGGCTCAGTACATCTTTAGTGAAGAAGGAAAATACAGCTCCATAGCTGGTGAGCTTCGTGCACATTGTGTTTTCCTGTTGGACTTTAGGCTACGTAACATTGACCAAGGCAAAGGACTTCCTGGAGATTAATCCTGGGCCAACAGTGGATGATTATCAATGTTTTGCATGCTTCTATAGCTCTCTTTAAATCATACCTGATGGTTATCTAGCTCAGGGCTCCACATTACTGGGGATTTTGAAGAATAAATACTTTTCATAATGCTAATGCAAAGTTGCATTTATGTTAACTAACAGAGCACACCAACCCTGGGATGATTCAGGAGTTTTAAAATCTGTGATCTCTGTGGAGCCTTCCTAGTCTACAGAGTAGGAGGGCATGGGTAAAGTAGGTTGCATAGCTTGCCAGACCACAGTGGAAAGTTATTTGCATCGAAGTCTTCAGTTTGCTACTCTAACAATTTACAAACAGGTGCATATTAGCTGAGAAAGGAAACAAGAACATGTGTTTACAGTTTCCCTAAATAAATTACTGACTCTGTTTTTTTTTAAAATATATATTTATTGTCCATAATGAGTTACATTATTTAGTGGGCAAACCATGCATTGTTATCGCGAATTCCCCAATTCCCCCCCTCCCCATCCCTGATCAGTTGTATATCCTCCTCCGTGGGCTGTCTGTATTAGTCCTTGTGGCAAGGGATCCTGTTAATCTTAGTACTCATCCCGGTCTTCCTGGCCCATCTGACTCTGTTTTTAAAAATATTTTATTTACTTATTTGAGAGAGAGTGAGAGAAAGAGGCAGAGAGAGAGAGACAGAGAAGGTGCACCAGGCCTCCAGCCACTACAAATGAACTCTGGACACATGCACCACCTTGTGCATCTGGCTTTATGTGGGTACTGGGCAATCAAACTCAGGTCCTTCTGCTTTGTAGGCAGACACCTTAACCGCATCTCTCCAGCCCTTGACTCCATTTTTACGTAAAGAGGGAGGAAAAATGTTAAAACAGTGTACAAGAAACACAAAATTTTTCAAGTGATGTTAAAAGAAAAGATTCAGACAAATTAACAAAACTAGGCATGGCAGAACATGCTGATAATCTCAATATTCAAAAGGTAGAAGCAGAATAATTATTATGAGTCTGAGGCCATCTTGGGCTATTTAATGAATTCAATATCAGACAGATGTGTAGAATGAAACTCTGTCCTTGAAAAAAATAAGCAAAAAGAAATTAATTTTGCAGAATTTCTCTGAACGATTCATGAAGATAGGGGCACTCAGAACCAGAAAGGGTTCAGAGTTCCACTCAGGTTTTGTAGAGAAAATAGAAAATCCAAGCAGAGGAATCAGCCCACAGGTAACAGCTAAGCACCTGCCTGTGTTGGCCACAATGTGGTGGACATTTGCCTTATTTAAGTTAGGTCTAATCAGCTGGCAGCCTGTAGGGAGCCGAACACAATTCTCTGTGATTCACCAAAACCTGGTTATTTGTTGTAACACACATACTGCTAAATTTCAGTTTATTCACCTACTAATTTAGGTTGTGATTTGTTCTTCAGGAACTCTCAAGGTATGGAGACAGTCTCAAGGCATGGCCTCATTACTGAACTAGCAATGATAATGACTGTGTTTAATAGAGATAATTAATAGATTATTTTAAAAAATACATGTATCTGATGTACACACACATATCACAAATGCACACTGTGAATCAAAGGAGGATATAAAATGCATCTAAGAGAATATAGTGCAGATTCAGAGGCATATTACTTCAGAGAAATTCATTCCATATGAAGAAAGTTTAAATAACTCTTTGAGGATGTGCACTCAGAGAACCTCAAACAAATGCTTCAAAAGTTACTACACAGTTAGCAGATAATGATAAGCTTGGGAAGCATAAGGCCAATGACCCAAACTTCCCCCTCAATAAAGTCATCTTTCTGGCACAAACTCCCCTGGAAGTGTGAGCTAGGATAAGACTGTGACACAGGTCACAGGAAAGGAACCAGCAAAGACTCATCCAGTTAAAAGTATGCCAATTGTGCATCAAGGCTGGTAATGACAATCATCTTTGATACCATCAATTAAAGGATCAGAGCAAGATATTCCTCATCAGATTGAGCAAAAACAGCAGATAAGACTCAAATAAGCAAGGAACAAACAATTAGAAGAAAATTAATGAAAATGATAAAGGGGTCATATTGGAAATTCCATCTTCATTAATGATCTTATAGAAAATCTCTACAGGGCTGGAGAGATGGCTCAGCAGTTAAGGCACTTGCCTCCAGTGCCTAGGGCCCCGGGTTCAATTCCCCAGGACCCACATATGCCAGACACATAAGGTGGTGGCCCTGGTTCTCGTTCTCGTTCTCTCTCTCTCTCTCTCTCTCTCTCTCTCTCTCTCTCTCTCTCTCTCTCTCTCTCTCTCCTTCTCTCTCTTTCTCTGCTTGAAAATGAATAAATAAAATATTAAAAAAAAGAAAATCTCTACAAAGGCTCTTAGATTTCCTAACTTGAATTTTGAAGGCAAACTCACACACTCATAGTTTTAAGTGCTGAGGGAGACTATGGAGCATACAGTACTGCTGTAGCTATGAGAATAGTTTATAGGGAAAGAAAATCCATTGGTATATGAATCACGATTATAAAGAAATACTAAAATAAGGAAAATATATTTAAAACATAAAGAATTTAATTGGGAAAAAGATTTTATTTAAAAAATCTACCTTGACAATAATCAATATTTTTTTCCTCTATGTTATAAAGATAATGGGAGTATTAGATCATTTTAATCCAAAAAGTGGTAGTGACTTCCTAATCTAGGCCCTTAATTAAGAACTCTTGTGGACAGAATCTAAAATAAAAAACCATTAAAAATGGGAAATAAAACTTTCCATTTTTCTTGCTATCAAGTCTTTTTGTTTCTGTTCTGGGTTTTGTTTTGAGACAGAGCTCATTGTGGAACCCTAACTGGCCCAGAACTCATTGTATAGACCAAGCTGTTTCAAACTGGCAAAGATGCTTCCGTGACTGCCTCCAAAGTGCTGGGATTATGGACATGATCCTCTTCCAGAATCTGGTTCAAGAACATATGGGTTTGGGAAGGGTCAAAGTTGGAGGGACTAGAAAGCATGCTTCTTTAGGACCATATTGCAGTCAGCTCCTTGTTGCTAGGAACACAGTTCATGGGAAGAAGGGGTTTATTTCAGGTTTACATAGCCACAGGAAAGTTTATCAATAGCAGAAAAAAGCTAACTCCCTTTCATAGATTCAAAGAGAGAGAAACCATACAACAGCCAGCAAACATCAAAAATAAGCACCAGAGCTCAAACTGCTCTGGACACACCAAATAGGACTTGACTGGAGATCCACTCCCCATAAAATCCTTAGGGCTGGATCCTGGGATCTGCCTGCAGTGAAAAGTTCCCTTGTATCAGGGAGCTGCTTGCTAGGGGCTCAAGGAGGACATTAAATCAAAAACAGCTGAGTCTATGGGCCATATATTCAAACTATCACATTCAAACTACCACATTCTGCAACTGACCCCCATAGACTCGTGACCATCTCATTGAAAATTATTTTTAGTCCAACTTCAGAGAGTCTATGAGATTTATCAACTTTAAGACTGTTCCAAAGTTCCGGTTGTCATCTGAGATTTGAGACTGTCCCTTAACTGTGAGTCCTAAAAAATCAAAACAAGGTACATACATCCAACAAATCATGGCAAGAGTAAACATTTCTAATGCAAAATGGCATAACAAGGAGAGCCTGGAATAATATAAAATCAACAGCCATCAGGTAAACATCAAACATCTGCAGTTCAAGTGTGACAACAATAACCAATGATGACAGTCTCTGGAATTTCTATTTTTGCCTGTCCAGTTGTGCTAAGAAGCAGGAAAACATTCATCTTAAGCCAACAGCTCTCCATGATAGTCAATATACTCTCCTGGTACATCTAAAATATCTTTAGGTCTGCACTGCAAACCACACTCCAGTCTCACAACTCTGTACAATCATCTTTTGGGCCTATAATACAGAGACATCATTCTGCTTCACATTACTGCACCTCAGTACCAGATCCTGATTCAACTTCAGAAAATGGCCTCACTGGCCTCTACACAATGACATTGTCCAATTTCACATACCACTTCTCAACAGGGACTCCTGGAACTGTGGGAGTTTAGGAGAGAGACCCCACACAATGTTGCCAAGATCTTCCTTAACCCCTCCCAGTCAGAGTTTTGCCTTGCCTCCTACAGGATCAAAATGGGCATTGTGTAATTTTTTTCTTAAACATGTATGTATTTCTTTCTGGTGCTTTTGTTTCTTTTGATTCCACACCCCAGTACCCTAACAGCACTTAGGGTTATTTCTTCAGAGGGGGGATTGTGATGGTTCAGGCCGCTCCATAGACACCCCCCTGCCCTTGGGAGGGAGGTGTCTCTAACCAGAGCCCAAACCTAGATGCAAAAATTGATTGGTCCTATATAGACCAATCAGCTGTCTTTATGACTTACCTGGGGGAACTCTTAAAAAGCTTTGCTAAAACAAAGGCCAGTCTTCCTTTCCACATGGTGTTCTAGAAGAAGGACACTTCATTTTTTTTCCAGGTAAGGCCAGCCCTTAAGCTGGGTTGGGGGCCGGGAAGGGAAGGCTCGGGATTCTTTTCCACATGATACCTTTTCTTCTTCTGCTTGTTTGACTGAGCAGCACAGATTTTATTAAAATCTCTCCCATATATTCTCCACATACTGCTACTCTGTAACTCCCATGTTCCCTTAAATAAAGTCTCCCACTATACCTTAATGTCTGTCTACAATTTTAATTCTTTAACTTTGTAGACAAGAATTTGGGTACTCCTTAAGTTTTGGGGGTGTATTGGAATTTTTGAACTGGGCATTATCTAAATTCTAATCCTCAACATACCCCGCTACAGAACTTTGTGTGTACTTCATAACCTGTTTCATAACCTCCATGCATTTATCATGCTTCCAAAATCAATACCAAGTGTGTAGCAGTACAGTCAATTTGTTGATCCAAGGGGAAAATAAACTGTGACCTTGAAGAACAACTTTCTTCCTTCAAGTCATCTTCTTTCAAAAGAATTTGCATTTCTCTCCAGGCTGGACTTCATCATGAGGCATCTTTTCCATTGTTTCAAGGGAAAGCAATTGGCCAACCTTTAATTGTGGTAATGTGTTTAACAATAGCAGCATCAGCAACCTAAAAACAGTCTCTGTGCCTTTAATTTTAAAATGGATTGAATGTTTCCAACTTTAAATAGTACAACTGTCAGTTCTAAACCTTCTTCCTTGCATACCAGTCCATTGCTTCTAAATTCAATTTTTATTAAACTCTTAAGGCTTGAGAAGAAGAAAGTCAGTCCTCAAGCCTGTAACTCGGTCACAGTAAAGTTCTCTGCTTCCCTTGGAAAGTTCATAAGCCAAGCCTTCGCAATCAAGCATTTTCAAACTCTCACCAAAACAACCTATAAAATTTATTTTACCACACTGTGAGGATTCTCCAGTACCAAGGACCATGTCCTTTCTCATTCCTCCAGCATATTAACTAGTTCCAAAAGTCCAACATATTCATGATCAGATTCATTACAGCAACACCTCACGTCTGGTACCAATTTAACTACTGCAGCCAACTGGGACAAACATCCAACCAGACACAGTTTATGGGAGGAAGAGGTTTTCTTTCAGGCCCACAAATCCATGAGACATTCCATTAGTGGTGGGAAAACCTGGCTTTCTTTCATAGATCTAAGAACAGAGAAACCACCAAACAACCAGCAAAAAAAAAAAGTAGCCAGTGTGAGAACCACGAGACCACATACTGCTCTGAACACACCTTAGGGCTGGACTAGAGATCTGATGCCCAACAAACCTTTAGGGCTGGGGCTCAAGGTCTGCCCCCAGTGACATGCCCCCTTGTATCAGGGATCTGCCTGCTAGGGGCTCAATAAGGAAGTTTAATAAAAAACGACTGAATGCATGGCCCTAGGCATTCAAACTATCACATTCAAACTACCACAGAACATGAGAAAAGGTAGTTAGTTGGAGACTTCCAGAGAGCACTTAAGGACCATGGCCTTTCTGAAGAGATGAGAGGTCATGTGGTATGTAGTGATGACCCAAAGCAAAAGAACTGAGGAGCATCCACAGCTGCAATCATTGGGGAAGCCTCCCTTAAAAGTTAAATTTCAGTCCACTCTAGGAAAGGGAGAAGCAGGCTGAATGGTCACAATCTGAAATTTACAGAAGGCTACATAATGGTTATTAGGTCACATAGGTAACCCATCTGTGAGGCCACTGAAGACTAAAAGTCAGACTCCCTTCACTTTCCAAATTCCCATGTGTTGAAACAGCCTCAGACAACTGTACAAAGACCCTGAAAACACAGGAAATGGGAGTTTCTACTATCTTAGATAGTAGTGAATAAGAAACAAACTATTTGGTGCAGATTAGAGAATGAAATATGACATTTCCATAGGTTTTAAGGAATAAATTTCACCCTTTTCAATAATTAAGACTTGTCTTTTAAATAATAGTTGAATTCATTTATCCATTTTAAATTGTCTACTCATAATTATTATAATCAAACTGAGAGAATCCCCTTCATTGATCTTATATATTCTCTTCAACAAATGATTTTGTGCGCCTATATTCCAGATACTCGCCACAAGGAATAAAATATAAGCAAGACAAATTTGTCACTTTCCCTCATAATATTGTCACTATTAATAATTACATAACGAGAGTCAGCTTCCTGGTTCAACCTTTTCAGACTTTTTTCACTTCTCCTTTACAGAGGTCAGGGTGAATGTTTCCTATTGCTCATTTCAGTTCTCAGACTCTAATAATGTAGACATTTTAAGTAGGAGACATTTCTTCAAACCTTTCAAACCTTCTGCAATGTTTCTTTAACATTCAAAAAAGATTTTCAAAGAGCCTATTCTCTGAAAAACAATATTTAAGGATCTAATGTGGACAATGAATAATGTGAAACACAATTTCTTCATTTGGTTTACATTATACTGGAACAGCATGCATAATTTTTAAAATAATTAAAAGAATGTTAGATGGTGGTAAATGCCCAAAAGAATAAGGCCAGGAAATGATATTTTAGTGAGGCAAGGAAGGTGTTGGGAAATTCTTCTTTGCAGTAACATTTGAGAAATGATCTCAAAGATGGCATATATTATTTAGTGAGACTGTGCCATGCATGCTTTAAGTAGTACACATGCTTGAACTTAAATACTTGACTACTTGTTTACTTATCTCTCTATCAACCAAAATAACCTCTTTTAAATAAAAATATTTTTAAAAATTATTTTGTGCACAATACATATTCTATGCTGTCATAGGTACAGCTCATGTCAGCAAAATTTTAAGATTTTTGTATGTGTAGAGTCATTTTATGAAGTTGGAAACATTAATATCTTGTCCAAAGTTGTCTAATAAATAAGAGATACAAATTAAGAATTTCTCATTCTGCAACTAATCTCTCTATCTCTCACTGTTTATACGTACACATATAATGATGTGATATATATATATATAAATGTGTGAGTGTGTGCATGTATGTGTGTATCCTATTCCTGGTCAAATATAGAGAAACTATGAAAATTTGATAAATGGAAAATCCTGGTACGCATCATTATATGTTACTTTTTGTCCAAAATTGAATTTATTAGGTAATTAAGCATATAAAAGTCAATGTTATAAAAAAGAAGAAGAAATAAAAAGAGTCATTAACCATTCCATGGTTGGGTGGATTTGAGCAAAAAAAAAAAAAGAATATTTTTCTCAACTCTGTAAGCCATTAGTATGAGAAGAGCAAGCTTAGAGATGGAGGTGTTTTGTGATCCATAAAAAGAGTGTATCATAAAGGAATTTGCAGGTTCTTAATGTATTTGACTTAAATGACAACTTTATCCCCTCTACATAATTTTGATGCTTTTTTCATAGTTTTTGGTCATAGTCTTACAGATATGATACTCATTTAATCAAATATAGGTTGAACTGAGCACTGAGAGAAATCAATGGTTCTAAACAATAGCTTATATGGCTAGCCATCTTTCTCTCATTCATTTCCCACAGACACTAACCACTTCATTCTAACCTTCCTTTCCCACAGGTACTAGGCGTCTTCTTTCTCTCATCCCTTTACCACAGGTGCTGACACCTTTATTCTCTTACTCCTTTACCACAGATACTAACCTTCATTCCCTCATTCATTTACCACTGGTACTAAGCTTCCTGGAGACATTATGCTTATTTCTTTTTTTTAATTATCCATAATGAGTTACATTATTTAATGGGCAGGCAATAAGTTGTTATCCCCCATTCCCCAATGCCCCTCTTCCGCATCCCCGATCAGCTGGATGTCCTCCTCCTTGGGTAGTCTGGATCAGTCCTTGGGGTAGGGGACCATGGATAGCCCAGGAGACAGACCGGTTTTGCCAGCCTCATAGTGTTGCTACTGAGAGTGGCCATGACTTTGGGTATTCTCCCCGACCAAGGCTCTCACAATCTTTCCACCCCCTCTTCCACTTATTTCCCTGAGTTGTGGTGGGTGAGTATTAAGGCTGTTTTATTGTTGTGATCCTACTACCTCTGCCTTCCCAGTGTTGGGATGAAAGATGTGTGTCACCATGCCCATCTTAGAATCTAAATTTAAATAGACAAATACATAAAAAGTGTAGAACAAAAAAGTAGAAAAGAGAATATGGAAGGAGAAGAGGTCTACTACAGAGAGGAGAGAACAAGAAATGGTAATGAAATGCATATGATATGAAAGCATTATTTGTAGAAAGGAAGGGGATGAAAGAGTCAGTGGGATGAATAAGAAAATGCTAATGATACACATGTATGAAAATGAAAATCTCACAAGGAGATTGTAGTCTTTGTGCAAGTTAACTAAATATAATAAAATTGACTTCTCACCAAATGTCATTATTTTTCATATTTCCATTTCTCTAGTTTCACAGGAAACTAGAGAGAAAAATATAAATCATGTCTCTACAATATTTCAAACTACAGTCTCACTCCCTCAGTTTTTTCCTTCACCTCTTCCCTTTTCTTTACCAGAAACCCTCCATGCAAAGCACACTGTCTCTTTCCTTTTACTCATTCCTGTCCTGTTAATTCCCCTTATCTTTTTTATGATGCTTTCCTTATTTTTTTTATTTTTAAAATATCTTTATTATGAATAAGTATATACATTGTATGAGCAAATCTTGTGAATGTGTACCTGTTTCCCTCCTCTCTATCCCCTACCCACTGAGGTACTTCCTCCGTGCACATATTGGATCTGTCCATAGGTTAAGGGGTATGAACTGCACCAGAAGGAGCGAGTTTTTCTGTCTTTTTTTTCCTTCCCCTTTGTGTATTGTTGCTGAGGGGGGCAATGTCTCTGGATATTCTCCCCCACCATGGCTCTTACATTATTTTTGCTCCCTCTTCCACTCAGTTCCCTGAGTCATGGTGGGTGAGTTTTGAGTCTGCTTTGTTGTTGAGATCTTAAGTATCTCTGGATCTTTGCCCTGGGTTGTGTTGGGTATCACTGGTGTCTGTCTCCACTTACCTTTCATGGGAATTCCCCTTTTCTTTATTCCTACTTAATTCTCTTTCTTCTGTGTCTCTGCCTTCACTCAAATCTTTTGCTCCAAAACTTCCTAAACTAAGTTTATGACAGTCTCCTCCCCACCTGAGACTGAATTTCAAATACCTATCTCCACCAGAACAATCCCACCAATTATTAAAGGATTTTTGGACCCCTGTAAAGATAGTGAATTTACTTATCACTTTAGTCTGGTTCTGAGATAAACTGTCATATCAACTTGTCAAAATACTAATGATCCCTACTTACGTCACTTCATACTTTTTTAAAAAAATTATCTTTTAAATTTATTTTTTAAAATTTCAAGCATTTATTCAATGTATTATTGATCATATTTACTCCCCTCTCTTGTTTCCCTCTCACTACTTCTGAACTTCTTCTTCCCAACTACAAAGGATCTTCAACAAACTTGGAATGCTCCCTATGCTTACATAGAGACTACAACTTTAGAGAAGAGGTCTTTAGAGTCAATTTGAATGAGTTACTTTCTCATTGATGAGGAAAAAGTAATTGACTGAAGAAACAACTTACGGAAAGAAAAGTGTTTAGTTTGGCTTACAATGTCAGAGGGTAGAATCCATCATGTTGGAAAACGCATGCCTCCAACGAGAAACTAGAATCATTTTATTACATCATCAGAAAGTAGAAAAAGAGAAAAGTGAATGGGGCTGGACTATAAAATCTTCATACTGACCTCCAGTGACATAGTTCCTTCAGCAAGGCTCCACATCCTAAAGTTTACACAACCTTTTAGAACAATGCTACCAGCTAGGGATGAAGTATGAAAACACATAAGCCTACTGCGGGTGTAGGGGGGCATTGTATTCAAATCACTACCCATTCTTCCTCTCATCCCTCCACAATTGACTGGTCAAAGATACAAAATCTCAAACAATATGAAGATGCAATTTGTCTCTAGATGAAGGTGCAGAACAGAAAGTTTGGGGAAGAATTGCTTCAGTCTCTCTTTTGATGACCAAATAATTTCTGCTTAGAACATTAGCTTATGGCCATAAATTAAAGACATTATGCAAAATGATATTAATATCCTTTACTCTGAAATGCAGGTACCAGTTCACATCATAAAAATTTATTAGGAAAAGAAAAGCAATTTTAAACTAGAAAAGGAAATAGCCAGCAAAATCTGTTAACTTTCACATCTCCATTAAACAGAGCAAAAAAAAAAATTCTGAATTCAGAATTGTGTGGCCTTAAAATGCAAAAGGGAATAAAAGTCCAAAACTCTTCAATGACATTCATCTGAAGGGCCCTCCAATTTGGGTCCACAACTAACACCCTATTTCCTAGGGCAAACAAGCCTGTCTTTAATTTCATCATGAACAAATCTTAGGTTCTTGATGCCCACCCTCATAGCAATAAACTGCACTCGGCAGAACCTGCTCTACCTCACCACTTGCCTTGACATGAGGCTTTCTTCTGTCTCAATGGCACTTATCCTGCCTGCATAGTTCCACTGGCCCATTAACATTTCTGTGGTTGAATTTCCAACTGGAATATGTGTGTCCTTTTCTATCCCAGGAACTTCATCCTTGACCTTCTTGATTTTTTATGTGCTCACCCTGGCCCTTTAGTGAATATTATTTACCACAGGAATTTTTCTAAAATTCAAAACTCCTAAAATTCCATTAAACTTTTAAATACACACTGTATTGAGATACTGGATTCCATTTGGACTACTAACTCTGCTGACAGGCCAAATCTTGAGACTCGAGGTTTGAGTCTCAATGAGAAATACACTTATCCATGTCATCCACAGGATTGCCGCTGCAGTTTAAATGCACACGAAGTCTTCAAACGTTGCTTAAGGTCTGTGACAAGAGACTCTGTCCCCACAAACAGTACCTACAGTACCAACTATCTTACATCAAAAAGATGAATGTTCAAGTCTTGGAAGCAATAAGCAAATAGTTACCCATGTTTACTGCAATTTCTGACCTTAATGCCAACATGGCTTCCAGACAATCTAATGTTGTTTATAAGTCATCAAATTCTGTTTTGTTTTTTATCCCTTGGTTTACCTATTCAACCCACTGCACTCTATCCTTTCCTTTCACATGGACATTAAAGCAGACCATGCTTCAAGGGCTATTAAAGCCCCAACTTATTTCCCTTAAGCCTTAAATGTAAAACTAAGACATTTACCATTATCATGAAACCTTTATCCATGTCTGGGTGACTTCATTCTCTGCTTACCTGGTTTTGGTAGCTTTCTTGTTTATATAAAGCATTTACTGCCAGCTCTTGCCCATAGGAGACACAAGTTTTCCAAGGACAAATGCAATTATGTGTCTCCCCAAGTGCATTACCTAGGATTCTGTGAAGGAAATAATATATTTAGAAAATGAATTACCACCATCATCAATTTCCTTGTTGCAGAGACCAAAGCCCCACTGCTAAGGTTTAGAGAATTGGTTTGCTGGTCATTCCTTGATTCCTAATTTTCCACTACTGCCTCTCTTTCTCTGACATGCCAAGAGAATCCATCATCAAACCCTTATTTGGGATTTTCATTTTCTCTCTGCATTTCAAAACCACACATCTTCTCTCTCTCTCTCTCTCTCTCTCTCTCTCTCTCTCTCTCTCTCTCTCTCTCTCTCTCTCTCTCTCTCTCTCTCTCTCATCTTCCCATATTCTTCGATTCTCTTAGTACTCAGTGTCTTTTTCCATAATCTATACACAAGGAAAAGGATGCCCTCATTTAAAAACGTAACTCAATCCAAAGTCCCATTGAATACTTGAACCTCCCTTTGCACCCAACACCCCTGCCTTCTGTGTTAGGTGTGACTTGAGGTCATATTGTCTGGGAGTGCTGCTGGCTCAGTTATGACTTATATGTTCTCCAGGGTAGTTCCATCTCTACTACTTACTGAGAACATCCAACACTTTTCAATTTCCACATCCATATCCTCTGAAAGTCAACTACCTTCTCTGTAACAGTATTCATTTCTAACTAAATTTCAATCATCTATACCTTTTCTTCTATGATATCACTATCACACAATCTAATATTTTTCCTCAGACCCCACTCAAATGTCAGTGTGTCACCTTTATCATACACAGTTCTTCCAGTGGGAATAAAAATGATAAAATTCAAGTGAGACATATAATCAAATACTTTTCTAGTAACAACTGAGTTCTAACTCCTGCCTACAGTTGAATCAGTCAAGCAGCTGAATTCAGACCTTGCTAAGCCTGCATTCTAGTATAAGGTAAGATGTTAACATCCTCACAGGTATCAGGTATGCATTGGGGATTATACAGAATTTTTAAATGGTAAGGAAACAACTTGGTTCATGATAGCTACAAGTTCATTTATAAAGCAGAACACAAGCAGCTAACTTATTTTAAGCCTTATTATTTTAAAAGACTCATCTGCCCACAAAACTGAAGCTCACCACTAGTATCCAGAAATACCTTAGCATATAAAGTGCTAAAATAGCTATTCTAACAAGAAAATGCTTCCTTAGTTGCACAAATACACTTATTCACCTCCTTTAAACACAGGAATTCTACTTGCAGAATCCTAGAACTTTTCTAGGATCTTAGGCCAAAAATCATATTCCTATGGGCTTTGGAGACACTCCGATGGTCATTTTTCTCCATGGCTTCTTGCTTGAAATGACTCACAATCTCATCAAAGGCTGTTCAGCTCTACAAATAGCAGTAGGAACACCTCAGGTCTCATGTTGGACAGATAACCCCAACTTATATTCCATTTGCCAGAAAAACAATACTTATAAAAAATGTAAATCTACAGGCCTAGGGGTATGTCTTACCTGGTATGTCCCTAGCATGCACAAATCCCTGGATTGATCCAGAGCACAGCATAAATTAGGTATATGCCTGTAATCCTGCCACTTAGGAAATGGAGGAAGGAGAACCAGAAGTTCAAGTTCTTCTGTAGCTGTACACAGTGAGCTTGAGGACACCTTAGGCCACAGGAACAAAGGTAAGGCAAGGATGAAAGCTAGTTCTAGTTTCTTTTTTGTTGGCAATGAATTTCGTTCAACTCCCAGTCTCATGAGTACAAATATGATCCACTTCAGTCTGCACATTTTCAGGATGCCTCAGAGATGTTTCTTGCTAACAGGCAAGTTGTACTAGAAAGAATTTTCCCCAGTTTGGATTTCTTTGTTGTTGTTGTTGTTGTTGTTCTGTATAAGGAAGTCTGTTGCAAGAAACATTTTTCCCTGGGTGGGTGGGGGATCATAAACACAAGTCTCCACTCCAGATACAACACAAACCTAGACCAAACTACAATTACACCACAACCAGTCCTGGTGAACCAGTGAGTTTATTGTGATTGCTTACAGCACAGCGTGAAGGGTTGCTTACAGAAATAATGTATGACTTCACAGTAGCAATATCGCCCAAACTCCCACCCCAAGATGACAACTGACAGAAGCTAAGTCTCTGGAGAACACTGCAGCACCTAGAGGCAACCAGCTGGTCGAGAGTCTCCAGCACTCCATCACTGGCAGGCAGCTCAATTAGAGCCGTTTTCCCTTTATACCCTTAGGGTGGGATCTTGCAATCTTTACCCACAATTCTTGACGTTGTGATTCTCCTGAGTTCCTCCCCACACCGAGGAGGAAATCTTTCAATTTCTAATTAACATTTGTCAAATTTGTTATTTTTTTCTATGACCTTGGGGGAGTGGTTTTATGGCCATTTACATTTCAGGTCTCCCAGTCTTGGCTTTCCAGAACCCCCTTCCTCTCTTTGGGAGGGAAAATAGCAGCTTGGAGAATCTGCTATACAACCATCTTTTCACTGAAAAAAAATCATTTAGGATATTTAAGAAATACTTTCACTATGCTACTATTACTACCCCTAACTTTTAGAAGATATAAATTCTGGTTTTTTCCATATCTATGGAACAACTGTGTTATGATCTTTGATTCCAACATGTTCACTACATTGCAATAGCCTGACAAGATCATCATAATACATATCTGATTTTTATTTGGATAGATAGCGTTTAAAAGTTTAACCAGTATGACCATCTAGTGTAAGTAGCAATACTAATTAATGACTATTTCTTATTATCTTTATGTGTGTGCATGCTGTGTGTGTTTGTGTTCATTTGTGTGGGGGGGACACATGTGCTACAGAGCACATATAGAGTTCAGAAGACAATGGGGTCAGTCCTCACATCTTATTTGAGGCAGGTCACCACTATATAAACCAGGGCAGCCAGCCCTCAAGTTTAGGAGTATTCGCCTCTTATCTAACTCTAGGCACTCGGATTAAAGACACTCACTCCTGTGTCTGATATTACATGTGCTCTGGGGACCTGAACTCAGGTCATCACACTTGTGCAGATCATACTTTTGGCAATTAAGCCATATCCTTACTCCCCTAACTATTTTCTTACTTCAATTTAGTTGTTGCCACCTAATAAAATTCTCTATAATGGGGTAATATATGCTACTAACAGGGTACAAGTCAGAGCTTCAAATGTACTATAAATCTATCATAACTATCTCTCTGTTAGTAAACAGGTCAAGTTGACAACAGAACTTAACCATCACAATCATTCATATGAAAATTTATTCATAATTTTGTAGCTTCTAAGGAATAGTTATATTTTAGTGGTTATAATTCACAGAGTGGAATGTCAATATTCTTCAAATCTTGGAGTGGAATTTGAAGGAGAACAAGGAGGCTGTTCTATCTTTTCCTTTGCCTGGGGAGCCATGTGGAAAGTCTGAGCACCCAGAGCATTTTGCAGCAGAAGCTGGTTCAGGCTGCTTCTAATCCAAACAGCCATAAAAGAAGCTTAAAGTCCTATGCAGAATTTAACATGTGAAGTGATGATAGAGAATAAAAAAGGATTTAAGTAGAAAGGAAAAAGCAACTGAGCTCCTGAGGCAGTAAGAAATATTTCTTTACAGATGAAAAAGGATGCCTCAGAATAAATCTATCACTTCTCAAGGGTTAGTCATAAAGCTAAGCAAAAACACCCCAAAGGAAAAATAGAAAAAAAATGACCCCTGTGCAGATGGAAAGATCTTTTTTACAAAAGTATTTCATCCCCATTCAGAACAAGGTGAGGAAACAGTATGCTATGGTAATGTAGAAAGTGGAAGCTCACAACTTCATCCCAGTGACTCACATATCTGAGGAAAACAGCTCGCTAACCCTGGTGACTCTAAAGTTATGGGAAGCATGCTGTATCAGAGTGCTTTAGGTGTTATCATTTTACGAGAGTGTCTTTATGCTTCCCATGAGCCCTGTTAATATTCCCCCTTCAGCCTAGTTCCAGGAGAAAGTGATGCATCATCTGTGCAGCAAATGACTCCACTAGCCCCTTCATCTTTTCAGAAGTATCTAATACCAGCCCTTGTCCAGCTGGTTACCAAGATCTTTAGACATCTCTTTCTCTCTTTTTTTTTCTGTAATGAATATCTGGAAGCTAGGTTCTTATCAGAAAAGCATGGCCTGAGTTGTCTGCAATTTAACCCTGGGATGAACAAAAGCCAGGTGTATGTATAGCAATTATAGATGATGGTCTGGAAAACAGGCAGTCTACCTACCTTTTCATCTGTTCCAAATTAGCATTGCACATCAATAGTAATATTCAAGACCCAAGACTGTACACTATGTTGGTCTGGTTCCTTAAAAAATTTCTATAACAAAATGAGCCTTTCTTAAATATATTGAACAATTTTATGAAACTGCTCATTCAGAGAACATCTCACACTTATCAGGAAGAAAAGAAATAATAGTAGATAGCTATTTCCTCTAGTCTTCTGTGGTAGTTTGAATGTATCCCCTCCCCCCATAGACTCTGGTGTTTTATTAAATCTTGTCATTTGTATGTCTAGCCACCTGTCTAGAGGAGATATTACCAGGAGCAGATTCTAGGGTCCAGACCAAAGGTTAGTTTGGGGCAGAAATGATTTCCAGCCCAAAGGTATGCAGAGAGGTTTGAGCTCTGCCTGGGTCCCTGCTGTTTGCTGCCCATTTGTGCTTGCTGCTTTTGGTTTATACAGGCTGCTCAGTTCTTTCTCTCTGCTTTGATGTCTGGAAGCAGCTTCTTTCACCACTGATGGAACTTCCCCTGGATCTGTGAGCTTTAAACAAATCCCTTCCTCCCCTAACCTGTGCCTGGTTTGTATGTTCATCCCGGCAACATGGAACTGACTACAACCGCTTTTCATCATCATCTCCATCATGAAGCAGAGATGTCATGATGACTGACAGAACTTATCCCACAAACATTGCAAGGAAATAAGCTCAACGATACAGTTGAGAATTAGGTCTATGGTAATGGAGGTGTTAACATTTACTCCTAAAAGCAGAGGAGGACGTGTGCCTGGCTCTCACCTGAGATAATAGGCACTATTCCCTCCTACCCAGCCTTACCTGCTTGGAGTTATTATAGTATATAACAGGTAAAAAGTTGACTGGAGGTTGGGACAGTCTTGTGGTTCATTGGTCATGAGTCATCAATGGGAGTGGGACACTTCACAAATGTTTCTGCCCAAGAGTTACCTATGTTTCTCTAAGTAGCTTGAATATATTCATTGGTTCACCAAGCTGGACTTGAATAGAATTCGTTCTTTGGCCTGTCAGTGTTCTCCATATCTGCTGTGAATAGCTGTTTTGTTACATCTTCCTAGGGAAAGTCACATACAGTTATAGTTCTTTACTAAATAGATCAGCTTTAATTTACAGATATTCTATATCTCACAATTTTAATTCTTTCTTATGTTTTGAATGTTAAATCTTATATACAAATTTGCAACTTCACATAAAAATGCATTGATATGTACTTTTTTCTCCCAGTGTGTTTTTGTTTAACCTTGCCTCCCAATCATAGCTAGCTATGAAGTACAACAGGCTTCTACTAGTAAAATTATTATTATTATTACCAGCATACCCACAAATAAATGATGCTGTGAATATTAATTAGAGGTGTTTGCTAAAATACAATGATGCTTATGGAAATATTCAGCAATTCAACTGGTAAATAAACATCACATCTGCTTCAATTTACTCTTTAATGAATAAGCTGATAACATTACATTGTTTCAATATCCATGTTTTTGTGCAATTCACATTTCATCACATTAATATCAAAAGTTTCTTCCTCAGCATTCTAAAAATACTTTTTCCTTGGTGACATAACTAATGAGGCAACAAAAAGGCATGTGCACAACCAGGAAAGATATTAAATAACAACTGACAGAGTCATATGATAAATTGCCACATTTTGACACCTAAAGGATTATTTTCAGTTATTTTTCTTGGACAATTAAGCTTATTCAAATTCCATAATAGGCTATGTCAGTCATCATCAAACATAAAATATTTTAATGGTGTACAGTAAGTAAGCTTTTCTCATCATACAAATATCTAAGGACCTGTAATTACACCTCATTAAACCTTGCCACCATAATTTGGAAGTCCCATTCATAATATTTGGCCTAAAATTTTATGCAATAAATAAAGTCAATTATCTCCAAAGTACTTATGAACTTTTTATCTACAGAGATTTTAAATCTGCATACACCTGGTAGGGTTTCAAACATCAGTAGAAGTTTATAAGTAAAATCATGGGAATACTTTATTTTAACTACTATAGAAACTATATACTGAATAAACTTTTAATACATATCTTTGGAGACATTAATTCTAAAAGTATATCTAAAACTTGTATGTGTTACTATATTTATAACTCTTCATCAAAGTTATTTAACACAACCGATATTTTACCTGATGCCATAGGTAAATATGTATAACCTAAAAACTATATATAAATAAAAACCTAGGATTGGTCTGAGATTTTACTTTACTTGCCAACTAGTAAGATTGCATGCAACAAATTCTCTCATGCTAGTAACCTCCTCATTGAGAGACAAAAGATGTTATCACTAACAGCATAAGCAGGAGGAATCAGAGTATCAATATTTTCAAGTTTCCTGAACCTCGTGCTCATAGGGTGACATGAAGAGAAACCAACATGCCAGAATATTCATTGAGTTTCATTGTAAGAGAGCAGCCAAAAACTGATCTTTGTCCTTGAGAAAACATGATTATACTACTCTGTAAATAAACTTACCTGTTGCTCAAATCAAAGATATCTTCAAACAATATGCTTGTAAAGATAGATCAGAGATGGGCACCAACAGTACTGTTTTTTTTTGTGTGTGTGTGTGTAGTGTCCTGTAGTGTGCTTTGTGTGTGTGTAGTATCCTGTGGTGTGCTTTGGTGGTGTGTTTCAGGGTGTGGGAGTGAGTGTGACTGTGTGGGGTGCTGTATATGCATGTATATGTACTGATTCAGTGCAGCATGCATGTGCCTGCAAAGGTGAGATGCATGAGATCACTGGATGTCCTTCTCTGCCATTCCCCTACCTAGTCTATTTTCTTAAGATAGAGTCAATTACTGATTCCATGTGACTATTACATTTTGTTGTTGTTGTTGTTGTTGTTGTTGTTGTTGTCAACTTTTTGTTGCTGCAGAAAAAATCCAAACAAAAACTTCTGGTTCATCCTCATGGCTCCATCAGGCCTCCACACAGGTAATTCAATACACCTGCTTCACACTACTGATGGCCATATTCAAAAACAACTGTGTTACAAATCCAATGACCCTCTCTTCCTGTATTTGTTACACTCCATAATACCAGCTACCAACTTGTTAATCCATTGGGATCAAAGCCAACTTTGAATAGCAGGAAACCACCTTTAGCATTCAAGACCTTTACATCAAAAGAGTCTACATTCTTCCTGCTTTCTGGATGCAGATCACATGGCCCAATCTCAATAGCTGTAATCTTTCAAACAATCACAGCTGAACAGGCAAGAGTTTAAGCTCAAAAGAATTTTTTTTTTCTTTCTGTGTCATCTCCATCTTCTCACACCAGTCCATTTCTATGCAAAGCAACCCTGCACAAGTTTTCAGGACACAGGCAGGCAGAACGCAGCAAGCCTCTCACACAAACTGCTTCCGGCACAGTCCTGACAAAGTTCTTTCTCACCAAACCTCACAGTCCATAGTTCTCACTGCATTCAGCTCTTTCAACTCTGACCAGAGTGGTCCATCAAAGCTGTACGTGCAGCACTGCAAGGCATTTCCTAGGCTGAGGTTTCAAATTCTCCCACATTCTTCCTGCAAATCAGTTCCAAAAGGCTAAAGCCACAAAATCAGGGTTCTAGTGGCTATAACAGGACCCACTTTCTGCTATTGGTACTGTTGCTTTCTCATTGCTGCAACAAAGAACCTGACCAAATGGCATCTAATGGGAGGAATAGGTTTATTTTGGCTTACAGACTTGAAGGGAGACTCCATCAAGGCAGAGGAAATGATGGCATGAGCAAAGGTGGGCATCACCTCCTGGCCAACATCAGGTGGACAATAGCAACAGGAGAGTGTGCCAAACACTGGCAAGGGGAAGCTGGCTTTTATAATCCCACCCATCCCCTTCATTCTTCTGATTCTCTTCCTCTAGAGAGCTCTGACTAATACTTTGTGGAACAAGCAATTTTTTTCAGGAGAATCATTGATTTTCCGTTCTCTGCCCTCAACAAGACTGGGGTTACTAATGTGTGTATTCATCCCCAAATATTTTATGAGGTCTCTGTGGAGACTACACTGTTGCAGTCTAATGCCTCCTCAGGCTCTCGTGCTTGCCCAAAAAACACATTTAATGGCTGAGGCCTCTCCAGCCTCCAACATAGTACTTTTATATTTTAAGACAAAGACTACTTTAAGACAAAGATGTGGGAGACCTGTAGTGAATTAACTCCCAATATATAGTATATCAAAGTGTTCAGTATCACATTATCGTGTACATACCCCATAAATATAAAATAGTAATATCTGTGGTGGTTTGAATGTAAAATGTTCTCCATCATCTCAAAACCACGATTAAACTTCCTACTCAGTCCCAAGCTGGTGGAGGCTGTGTAGGTGGAGCCTTGCTAGAGGAGGTGTTTCTCCAGTGGCAGATCTTGAAGTAGAGCCCTACTGGGTGTCCAGAATTAGCTTGCTCAGACTGCTCTCTTTTCAGCTGATGTATGAAAAAATATAAGCTGGTTGACTTCTTTCCCACTATGATGAAGCTTCTAATCAAAACTGTGAGCTGGAAATCAATTCTTTCCCCCATAAGCTTCATTTGGTCAGGTGTTTTGTCTCAGGACAAGAATGTTACTGCTGCACTGTCAATTACAAATAAAATAAAATAACATTTTTAAAGATCTAGTAACTAGATTTAATAGATTATGTCTATGATAAAATTAGAGGAATATTTTACCATAAATTTTGCATTTCTCTGAAACAAAGTAGAAGGGCAAGAAAAGTGGGAAGGAGAAAATAATGAAGAAAGGAGGGAGAAGGGAGGGAGAACCCATTCTGCAGAATGAAGAAAGGCAGTTTCCATGACACAGGGCTATTGATACCAGACTACAACCACAGCAATGAGAACCAGAAAAGACACATATAAAAATATTAATGGCAGCCTTCTATGTGATATTCAAACACTAGAAAGATATGAACTACATAAAATCAGCAGAAAGAGAGAATAAATATTAATACAGTCATTCAGAGAAAATGTATATGCCCATGAAATGAATGAACTACAACTGAAAATAATAGCATAAATGATTCTCACAAGCATGGTGAGTGAAATAAACCATAGATCTGAAGGTTAATGTATAATTTTAAAATTTTTATAGGAAATGTAACTCAAGAAAAATTGGTTTTCATAATAAACAGATTTCTTATTAGTAAGAAGTCAATTAATAAAGAATATATATGAATATATAATGTGAAAGCCATTCTACTACTAAATGTGAATTATCATGTGAGAGATCATGTTTATCATTTAGTTATTTTATACAACATGGAGTTTTTTAGGGCAAGCTAGTGCTTTCCATACATATATGGAAATTTATATATCTGTGTGTGTTTGTGACAGGACGGTTTGAGAATGTATACACATCATAAAAATGAATAACTATCACTTTATGCACATATAGAAAGAGGAAACTTTTTGCTTGATAACATTTTGTTATATTGAAATAACTAAAACACTGAAAGACATATGGTAGAGGGTAATAAATTTCTGGTGAGTGGATGAGCATCACTACAGATAGGAAAAGATAAAAATACATTTGAACAAGAAACCATTGTGTATGCATGTGTGTGTGCTGTACATGCATGTATGTGTGTATGTATGCATGTGTGTATGTATGTGTGTGGGTACACATATATGCAGATTAGCATGGACATATGGGCATGTGTGTATAGAGGCGGGAAGTAAGGGTTAGAGTTCTCAGTTACTTTGCACCTTATTCTTTGAGATAGGATCTTTTGCTGAACCTAGAGCTCACTAATGTGGCTCTTGGCTCATTCAGCTAACTAGTGAGTCCCAAAAATTCCCTGCCTCTATCTCACCCAACACTAGTATTACAGATATATTCCACCATGTCCAGTATTTGATATGTACCATGGGGACCCAATCTCAGGTCCTCATACTTGCACAGCAAGCCCTTTATCCATTGAGTTACCTTACAGCACAAAATAATATATATATATATATAGTAATTTTGTACTAATAAACAACAGAATAGAGCATATGCCTCTCACTATAATCCTACTTTGGTGCAAAGAAAAAGTAATCAAATGTTAGAGACAATGAGGTTCCCTTCACTCATGGATAGACAAAGAGCTTAGTGGAGGTAAATTAAGTCAAAAAATCAAATTAGCTAGTGAGTGGAGCCATGTACCAGAGTGGGTGGAATTGACTACTGTGGGGAGACCTGAGACTCACCAAGGTGCTGAGAAGAAAGAGTTCATAGTTCTGAATTGAATGAAATATCTGTGTCATAACACTAGGTCTCAGGGAACACTGTGAAGGAGGTGGTAGAAAGAACATGAATGCTGCTCTCACCTTTGACAAGAGAAGCTTCTTTTTGCAGATTGCTAGGAAGACTCAAAATTTATCAAAGTGCTGAAAAGCTATTGAGAGCTAGGTGCTAATGAGACATCTCTATCTCACCCTGCAGGTCATAAGGAACATCATGAAAGAGGAGTCATCACTGGTTGATGAGGAGGACTTTGGGACACTGTCCTATGCACATGAAGTAAGCAGCTCTTGGCTGCCATTACCTCCATAAGATCTGCACAATATGGAACGCAACAATGTTGTGATATTGATAATGGAGGAATACAAAGGAAAGACATCTAGTGTGTGCCCTTTCACCACTGAGCTATGTACCCAGCCTCTCCAAGACATGCCAGAATGGAAGAAGGACTAACCAGAAAGAGGATGGGTTCAATGGGATGACAGAAAGAAAGGGGATCAAAAGAAGGTAATATGAGGGGATTGTGATCAAATTATAGTATGTTCATGGATGAAAATGCTCAATGACATTTTTAATGTATTCAATTGCAGAATGTAATTTTCAGTGTCAGTGGGTGCTGCAGGAGAAATAAAATAGTATTTCTGTGACAGAGAGGAATTTATAAGAATAATTACTATATAAATATATCAGAGAGGTCTCTTGAAGCAGTGACATGTGAACTGATACATGAATAATGAGAAAGAGACAGCAACAGGAAGTGGCTGAGAGAGAAGTTTCCTGGCAGGGGAAATAGCAACTGCAGACACCATGAATGAGGAACCAGCTTGGCGTGTTGGTAGAGAAAGGTCTCTGATCAAACAAGAGAAAAACAAAGTGACTATAAAGGCATGTTGCTGATGGCCTCATCAGTGAGCAGGTGACAAGATCACTGTGCAGGTTCATGTAGAGGCTCTGTGCCTCAGAGCATGAAGAAGATCTGGACTTTCCACCTAAATTCTGTTCTCTACCCTCCTCTCCTCTCACTAGATACATTTTTTCCTGGTTGATGTCACCTCCCACCTCTAACCTACACCTTCTCCAATGGTGTAAAAATGTAAGCAGCAACCTGCCTAGAAATGCCCTGGCACTCCACACTCAACATGTATATGCTGTTTCTCATTGCTCCCAAACATGATATTCCTCCTGATGAATGGAATTTCTATCTATCCTATTTCCCAAGCCATTAACTTGAAAGTCAAAGCTCCTCTCCCCCCTCCCACCTCCTTATCTGGTGATCTCTAATTACCAGGCCTTTTAGGCTTGTCCCTCATTGAATGCTCTCATTCAGTATCCATCTCTTTTTGAGCAGTTCTTGTTTAAAATGTTATTTTTTATTTACTTACTTATTTGCAAGGAGGAAGAGAAGGTGGGGTAGGGAGGGAGGAAAAAAGACAAAGAGAAAGATAGAATGGGCACACACCAGGGCTTCTAGCCACTGCAAATGAATTCTAGATGTATGTGCAACTTTGTGCATCTGGTTTTATGTGAATACTGAGGAAATTAACCCAGATCATCAACTTTTACAGGCAAGCACCTTAACTGCTGAGCTATTTTTCTATCCCTTTTTGAGCAGTTTTAACCCAAATACCCATAGTTGGTTTCACTCAGCACCTATTACATGAAAAGTCTGTCACAGCTAGCCATTCCCATCTCAGCCCATCCATGTTTAGTCGCATGCTAAAAGCATCCTTTTCCTACTTCTCAGAGGTTATGAGAATATACTGAGGTAGACATACCTGACTGTAGATCACTATTGCCAAACTTTTTCCCAGCTAGATACCATCAGGCATAATCTAGCTACATCATTCCTGTGTTTTTAATCAGTCTTCCTATGACAACACTCAGCAGCAATTTCTTCCATTCAAGCTTAGGCAAGGATCACCCTAGACACAAGAACAGAAGCAAAGTTCTCCAGGTCATCTGTGTGGACATGAAAACTTGTTAGCAGTTTAATAGGCTCTCTAGATCAAATTCTGAGAGTGGAAGAAGGAAAAAATGTGAAACTGGTTAATACTGATCCTATCCATTGGTCAGATATCCAGTCCAGCAATTTCAGGTACTTCAAAACTATGAATGTCAAACTAAAACCACTTTGAGACTTCATCTCATACCAGTCAGAATGGCAATCATCAAGGACACTAATTCCAACAAATGTTGGTGAAGCTGTGAGGAAAGGCACTATGGAAATCAGTATAGATTCTTTTCAAAAAGCTCCAAAGGGAACTAACATATGATTCCACTATGCCACTTCTGGCATATTACCAAAGGAATCTATGTCCTACTACAGAGGTATTTACACATCCATGTTAATTGATCTTTATTCACAAAAACTAGAAATGGTATCAACCTAAATATCCATCAACTGATGAATAGATAATGGAAATGCAAAAAAATGGTGTTGTGTTCAGTTATGAAAGCATGAAATTATGAAGTTATGAATTTGCAGGGAAATGGATGAAACTGGAAACTATTATACTAAATGTGGTAACCCAAGTGCAGACAGAAAAAAATCTCATATTCTCTCTCCTATGTTGATCCTAAATTTTAATGCTTGTATGTGTAAATAGTGGAATGTGTGATGATGGAGCGTGGGCTATGATTCAAGATATGAGACCACGGCAGGGGAACAAAAGATGGTGAGAAGGTGGGAAAGGACAAAAGGAAACGTATATATAAAAACATATATATAAAACGAGAAGGGGGCTAAATGGAGTGGGAGGCAGGCACAAGGACAGAAGGGGAAAGGAAAAGGGAAACTAAAAGTGTTTGAAATCACTATAATGAAACCTAAATCTCTGTATATTAATAAAAATAAATTTTAAAAAGAAAGTTAGAACACTATATGTAACATTCTTAGTGTAAGATTATCCAGGAACACTAGACCATATGTGTATAGAAAGATGTATCTGGAAAGATTTGTCACAAAATCTTTAATGGTGTTTTCTGAATTGTATAATGAAGGGACATGTTGCTTTCTTCTTTACCTATTATATCATTTGAATTGTTTTATTATGTCACATGTAATTTTCACATAATTTTTAAATTACATTAAAATATATACTTAGAGGAACCTTCCAAAGAATTTCAAAGAGCCTTTGAGTTTTAGCATTAACAAAGATTTACTGACTGTAGAAATTCCAGCAACCTAATAAAAACAATGCTTAACATTAGCATTCATCTATGTTATTGTTTAATTTGCCATCTGTTACATTCAAACATCTCTTCTCTTTACAATTCAATATGTGATCATTAGAAATCCAAATATGTATCCACACTTCACCACACATGAAATAGCCAAATAAATTTCATTTACTCAAATTAAATGCAAATGACCACAGACCTCTTCTCGGATTTGCATTTTCTATCTGCTTTGTCTTCATATGGGAAGTGGAAATAAAGCATTTGACTTGGGCAGCAAGACACTTTGATATGTCTCAGGATGGAAGTAGGTGCTGCAGAGTAATCGCTCAGTGCCCAAATCATCCAGACAACTTTCAAACAGTGCTCCTGTGGCATTGATAAGGATATTGATAAATAGATGCAATATGCAAAGAAGAGGTCAAGGCTTCATTAATGACATATCTAAGCAAGCACTGCATATTTGTGGGCTTAGCCTTGTATTAGATGTTATATGTCATGAGAGCAGGGTAAATATACCACACAATTGCATTGTGTTCTTGAAATGTTCTTGAGTGAATGAGAAAACTCATATGTAATAAAAATGAAAACAACTCCAGACATTCTATAATCAAGGGTCATAGACAATCTATAGGAGAGAAAAAGAGGGAAAAGGAAAGAAAAGAAGGAAGAGAAGGAGGGAAAGAAGAAGAGGCAGAGAGAAATGAAGGTCACTAAGTAGATTAATATCATCTGGCATTTCAGATTTACTAATGCAAAAGCAAAGTAGGCTTCATCCCAGGGATGCAGGGATGGTTCAACATATGGAAGTTGATTATCGTAATCCACCACATTAATAAACTCAAACACAAGAACCACATGGTCATCTCAATCAATGCAGAGAAGGCCTTTGACAATATTCAACATCACTTCATGATCAAAACACTAGAGAGAATTGGCATAAGGGGCTTATACCTCAACAAAATAAAGGCCATATAAAACTCCTAAAGTCCAAATCATACTCAATGAGGAAAGACTTAATGAGTTAGCATTAAAATTGGGAACAAGACAGGAATGTCTACTCTCACCACTGCTTTTCAAAATAGTCCTTGAAGTCCTAACCCAAGCAATAAGATAGGAGAAAGACATAAATGGGATATAAATTGGAAAGGAAGAGGTGAAAACATCCCTTTTTATGGATGACATGATCCTATACATAACAGACCCAAAGGATAGTATCATTAAATTATTGAAGCTGATAAATTCCTTCAGCAAAGTGGCAGGATACAAAATTAACAAACAAAAATTAGTAACTTTCCAATATGCAAACAACAGTCACACAGAAAAAAATAAGCAAAACAGTCACATTTTCAATAGCCTCAAAAAAAAACTTTTAAATAACACTAACCTAGGATTTGAAAGATTTGTATAATGAAAACATAAAAATGCTCAAGAAGAAAATTGAGGAAGATGTGAAAGATGAAAAGACTTCCCATGCTCCTAGATCAGCAGAATTAATATCAAGAGAATGGCTATACTTTCAAAAGCTATATACAGATTCAATGCAATGCCAATAAAAATATGATCTTCATTCTTTGCTGTCAAATTTACTTAGAAGTGGAAAAGGCCTCAGATATTCAAAACTATCCTGAGTAAGAGAAGCTCCTCAGGAGCCATCACCATACCCAATCTAAAGATATACTACAAAGCCATAATAACAAAAAAGCATGGTCCTGGCATAAAAACAGACAGATAGACCAACGGAAGATTGTCCAAAGATGGACCAGAATTGAAGACCCTGCCCTAAGCTTGAACAACTATAGCTACTTCATATTCGACAAAGATGCCAACTATGTTAACTGGTGAAAAGATAGCATCTTCAACAAATAGTGCTTGACAATTGACTAAACATATGTAAAAAAAAATGAAACTAGATCCACTCCTCTCACAATGCACAAAACTCAACTCTAAATGGGTAAAGGACCTCAGCATAAGAACTGAAACTCAAAATACACTAGAAGAAAAAATAGGGGGAACTCTACATGAGATAGTAGGCAAAAAAGCTTCCTGAACAAACCTCCAGAAACCCCAGAAATGCAACAATCACTCAACCAATGGGATCTCATCAAGCCAAAAAGCTTCTGTACAGACAAACACACCATACTCAAAGCCAATAGTCTACCACCAAAATGGGAGAGAATCTACACCAGCTATTCCACGGACAGAGGCTTAATATCTAAAACCTACAAAGAACTCAAAAAAATTAAATAATAAAATATCACAAAATGGGGCACTGAACTCAACAGGAATTTCTCAGAAGAGTAATTACAAACAGCCTACTCTCATTTAAGAAAATGTTCAACATCACTAATCATCAGAGAAATGCAAACACACACAACAATGAGATTACAACTCACTCCAGTCTCAATGGCAATCATTAAAAAATCCAACAACAATAGATGCTGTCAAGGATGTGGGGAAAAGGAACCCTCATTCACTGCTGGTGAGAATGCAAACTTGTAAAACCATTATGGAAAGTAGTGTGGAGGCTCCTGAAAAGGATGGATATAGAGCTACTGGTGGACTCAGCTATCCCTCTACTGGGCATCTACCCCCAAATTTCCTTGCCAAAGTACAGAGACATTTGCTCAACCTTTTTTTATAACAGCTCAATTCATAAGTGAGGAATTGGAATCAACCCAAATGCCCATCACTGGATGAATGTCTATCAAAGTTGTGGTACATATACACTATGGAATTCTGTGTAGGTGAAAGGAAAAATGACAATGAAATTTAAAGAAAAATGATTAGACTTGGAGCAAATCATTCTTAGCGACCACACACAAGAGCATAAAGCCAAGTGCCACATATTTTCCCTCATATGTGGTTCCTAGCCATGTTAAACCTGAACATTAAGAAAATCCATCAATGAATGGAGAGTTTAGTAAAGGGAATGGAATGAATTTTGGGGGAAGTTGATGGGAGGGTGGGGGACAATAATGATGGGGGAATGGGAGGGTTGGGGACTCATATGGTAAACTAAACTAATACTGAATTGTCACCATAAAACCCTAGCTTTTATACAGTAAGCTACTGAGGAAGCTGAGGGCACCACCTGGCACAAGGGGCCATAAAAAGAATGGGAGGAAGCCCAACTTCAATAATAATTGCTCAGGCCTGCATTTCCCTGTCCCAGTCATTGGTTCCTTCCCACACTGAGCTGTTGATCAAAGAGACCCATGAGGTCCCTAAAATGTGACACACTTCTGTCAACGCACTTGAATACCTGCCCCAGGCCTAAGGTAAGACCCTGTTGCTGAAGAAATCGCAAAGTGTCATCAAACAATACCAAGAGTTTCTTCTAAATCCAAAATGGTAACCAGCTCCCAGATGGTAGCAGGTGTAGCACTGGAAGGTGTTACATGAACTGCCAGGGAAAACTGGTAAATGATATTTGGAGAAAGCAGACACCAGTGATATACAATATACACAGTTGTCATGAGAATGCTGAAAACACTGCTATATGGAAGAGACCAGCAAGTCAAGAAGTGCTCATCACAGAAGAGGGGAGCAGAAACACTGTAAGAGCCATGGTGAGAGAGAATATCAAAAGACATGGCCCCCCTCAGCAACAACATGCAAAGGGGATGAGGGGAGCCTGGCTACCTCCTGTGCCATTTACAACCTCCTACCATGGACTGATGCAGTACACCCATGAGAAGGGTCCCCAGTGGGTTGGGGATGGGGAGGAGGGAAACTGGGGTACCATCATAAGATTTGCTTATACACTGTATCTAATTGAGGACAATAAAGATATCAAAAGAAAAGAAGTGCTCTTCTGTGCAATAGTGGTGCAAAACCTAGGTGGGTAATCAATGGCTTACAGATTGACTAACTGATCCACTAAGTGATAAGGAACCATTAGTTGGAACTGAGATCCATGTCAAAATCCTATCTGGATCAAGAACCCAGCCTCCTAAGAGAAATTCCCACTGCGAGAGAGCTACAGAGAGTCCACACCCATTAGAAACTTTCCAAAATTGCATTGCTTGTCTCATTTAACCTATAATGATCTCACTCTCTGATGGAGATACTGTTTGTATTTTTCAGAAGAGTGAGAGAGCCAGCAATAACCCAATTCCACCAAAAAGACATGGGATGGTGGCTGATATCCTGGCAGGAGATGAACCTCCCTGGCCTATCATACAGGGCCCCAATAAAACCTATGAGAAAATGACAAGATAGACAATAGACCAATCACCATAGCAAGTCAGGTTAAGCTTGAACAGTAAGCAAACTGGACAGGTGAATTTAGAGACTGACAAAGGAATGGAAGAAATTGGAGGGGAAAGGGGAGAACAGGGAGACTTATACACCAATCTAAACCAATAATGAATAATACCATATAATCCTTATTTTCATAAAGTAAGATCTCAAGGAAGCTTGGGGCATTGGCTGGTAAGAAGGGGCCCTGAATAAGGTAGGAGGTAGCCTAACCCCAAAGCAAATTGCTCTGGCCTGAAACTCCCTATCCCAGTCATTGGTCACTCCTCACACTGATCTGTTGATCAAGGAAATCCACAAGGTTCCCCCAAAAAGACAGGCTTATGTCATAGCTCTTGAATACCCATCCTAGGCAAAAGATAAGACCCTATTGCTGAAGATACCACAGATTGTCATCACATAACACCAAGAGGCACTGTTTGATTCAGAATGGTAACCACAACCTAGATGGTAGCATGTGTATTGCTGGAAGGCATTATATGAGCTGCCAGGGGAAACTGTCCAAAGATATTCCAAGAAAACAGAGATCACTGATATATAACACTGAATGATGGTATAAAATGCTAAAGACACTGCTATGTGGTAGAGACCAAAGAGCCCCAAATTGCTCATCTATGCAATAGTGGTGCTAAGCCTAGATGGGTAATCAATGGTTTGATAATTGACTAAGAGATCTGCTCAGTGGAAGATAACCCTTAACGGGAACTGGGATCCATGATAAACCTTCAAGAGGACCAAGAACCTGGATTCCAAGGAGAAACCCCCACTAATCATTGATCTACAGAGAGCTATGCTATACCCATTAGAATTGCATCAAATTAGGCAATGTTTGTCTCATTTAACCTATATTGATCTCAACCTTCCTTGGAGATTCTGTTTGTATATTTCAGAAACGAATACCACCAACAGGACGTGAGATGCTGCCTGTCACCCAGGCAGGAGATTTACCACCCCTAATTTGTGATATAGAACCCAAAGGAAACCTTTGAGAAAGTGGTGAGATGAGCAAGAGACCTACCTCCATGGCAATTCAGATAGCCTATGAAAGGATAATGAAGAGAGACACTGAGGTTACCCAACACAATCCAAAGCAGAAATCCAGAGACTCTTAAGACCTCAACAGTGAAGCAGACCTAAAATTCACCCATCATGACTCAAGGATCTGAGCAGAAGAGGGAGCATAAAGATTGTAAGAGCCATGGTTGGGGAGAATATTCAGAGACATTGCTGCCCTCAGCAACAACGCACAAAGAAAAAGAACTGGCAACCTCACGTACAGCCCATACCCCCAAATCCCACGGACTAGACCAGCAATCCCACTGAGAAGGGTCCCTAGCGTGTTGGGGACAGGGAGGAGGGAAATGGGGTACCACTACAAGACTTGCTCATACAATGTATATATAATTACCATTAATAAATATTGGGAAATATTTTCATTTAAATAAAAATATTTTTAAAAAATAAAAAATTGATTTACACATTTATATGTGTATATTATTTTCTGCCTGCAATATAGTTTACTTATTCAACAAGCAGTTGTTGAGTGGGACCACTGTATTCTGAAGTGGGTTTGCTTAAGCTATACACAGTGTTTTAAGTGGTAGAAAACCAATCCCTCAGAATGGGCCACTGGCTAGACGTCTCTGTCTCATATAGCTCAGGATAATATCAGAAAGGTAGAATAAATTAGCAAAAAGTGTATTTGATCATTTTTAAAGCATCAAATGAATGCATTAATAAGTAAAATTTTCAAGAAATATTCTCTAATTTATATTAACTATTAATATCAAGATGGTAGAGGAGGGTTCAGGCTCCAGCTAAAATACATCTGTGCAGAATTCACAGTGGGGGTATATCCATTCTGCAGCCCCTCTAATCACAAGTCTCCTAGTTCCCTGGCCCCACACATCAGTCAGCCCTGAGCCTTCTCTCCCTCTGAGCAGATGAGAGTGCTCAAAGAAAGGGGTATTCCCTATCAGTGAAGCTAGCCTTTGCTGACTACTCAGCAGCCCCAGGGGACCCAAAGAAACTAATCGGAGGGTCAGAAGCTAAAGCCTGGAAAGACAGCCTGGACATCTAGAGCCTTTAGAAAGGGAGCACCCTTATGTGAGAGAGGGCAGAGGCCTAATAAGACAAATGCAATGCATATTCTTTGCCCAGTAAGTGGGAAGAGGTTACATGGCCCTTGAATTACAAAGGAGAGATTTCTGCAGAGAGCTGGAAATTTAGTCCTGCACTCAGATGATTAGTTTAATTATAGGAAATCTAAAGTGTCCCATTAGTTCAGGCACTACTCTATTATTAAAGGACAGGTGCTAGGGATGGAAATGACTCTGAAATACGAGAAAGCTGTCTTGATGCTGTGGGAGAACTTATCTCCCGGTCGTCATCTTCCCAGCTCAGCTCTAACGTCTGGAATAACGTCACCCCAGACACAACAGTTATTTAATCACATTCCATTTCTCAATGTCAGGGCACATTAATATTTTATAAGTAGAAACAAGGTCCATTACCAAATTTTTCACATTAATAAATGTGTGGATGTGCTTAAAATGGTCTAATTCCTTCTATCACTATAACTTTATGTTTTTTCCGATAACTAACAGAAGAAATCTGAGGTTCTTATACTCCCCTCCTTCTTACTGTTGTTCAGTAGCACTGACATCTGGGGAACCATTAGACAAGAGAAAAAGTGACATGAAATGTTGAGAGATATGTCACTGAAAAGAAACAAAGACAATGCACTTGCTTCTAAAAGAAGTGTTTAAAGATCTGCAACACAAAGCTATTCATATTAAATGCATATTGTCACAATGCTATATTTGTGATTCAACTAAAATTCTCTTATTTAAATGGATCTGGGATGTCAAACAGTAATAATTTTTGAAGGAACCATCAAGTAACTGCAAAAGATTTGATTCACATGGCCCAGTTCTAACTTTGTTTCTCTACACATGGTAGACAACTTAATCATGTTTCAATGAACAATCAATCTCTCACAAGGACAATTACCTCCCTCCTGTGTTCTCACATCTAGGTCCGGTGTCCCAGCAGGCCAAGGCAGTATAAATACATACCACCCAGATTAGACACAATACAGTGTCATTTCTCTGGACTTAGAATTCAGGGTTTCTCCTACTTACCCTATAAAAATATTTCTAACAGCTCCTTTTAGCATGGAATACTTCCCAAACATATGCTAGAAGCACTGTACCCATATATCTTTGACATTAAAATTAGAAAATAAATTTGAAAATGTTTATACCCAAAAAAGTAAATGATGAAATAAAAATTCATACACTGTAAAAACCTGATGAGCACCACTGCCCACAAACAAACACAACAGATCTCTAAGTACCTGCTTTTATCCATGTGTATGTTTGTGTGGTATGTGTGCATGTGTGTATGTATGGTCTTTTGTGCACAGGCATACATGTATGTGTGAGTGTCATGCACATGAATCTATATGCTTGTGAAGTCCAGAGATAGATGTCAGGTGTCTTTTCCAGATGCTTTCCACTTTATTCTTGGAAACAGAACCTAGGGCTGAACCTGCAGCTCATTGATTCAGCTACATTAACTAGATAGGAAGCCCCAAGGAATCCTTCTGACTCTATTTCTCTAGTGCTGGTATTACAGGCATAAACCTTCATGCCTGGCTTTTTTACATGTGTGCTGGGGAACTGAACTCAGGTACTTATGCTTACCCAACAAGCATTTTACCCACTGAGCCATCTCCCCAGCCCTCCAAAAGAACTTGTGAAGTAATTTGCACACTATCTCTTCTCTCATGTTGGTAAGTAAAGTTATATTCACAAGTGCCTGAGATAGGCATCAGCTGTTTCTGTAAGAAATTAACATTTTTATATGTTCAGGATGATATCTCATTGGGAAGGGTTCTCTTTCTTTTCCAAGCATCCTAATTCAAGAAGATATATATATATATATGTGTGTGTATATATATATATATATATATATATATATATATATATATATATAGTGTGTGTGTGGCAAAGAATAGAAAAAAGTAGTCAAGAATGCATCAATTATTATTGACTAATATGATTATCTTTTCTCCAAATACATTGTAAGTTTTAAGTGGGCCAGAATCACTTACCTTCCTATTAATTCTTTGGAACACTAACTCAGGAAATGTACAGCAAAAACTAATTAACCCCTCTCACCCCAGTTTGCCTTCTTTTCATGTCCATCAATTTTGAAATCATCTTAAATTCATGAATGTTTATTTAGGACAGGTATGCCTGACCTGGGAACCTGAATACTATCTATTTCCTGGCAATTTAAAACACTCTCAATAGGCTTGTGAGATTGGACTGCTTTATGCACAGTGAGTGAAAATCAATGATCTGTCTATGCCTATCACAGCATGTCACATCTCTGATTGAATCTTTTCAACCAGCTTATCAGACATACAGCACGGGGATAAATTTATCTTTACACACTTAAATGTGTCACCAAAAATAGCCTCAAGATCAGTATAACCTAATGAACTAAGAATGTCTGATGAATGATTAGATTGTGCCCCACGGCCCAGACATAAATTCTACCCTTTAAGAAGCCAAGTACATTTCTAAGGTGAATCTAGTTCCCTTTAGTTTCCTTCTAAAATAATACCCCAAATATTTTCACACTAGTCTGATACATTGGTGTATCCTCAGATTTTATTCCTGACTTCACTATTTCTACACAGCAACCTTGAAGAACATTGGGATTATAGCTATCTTGCTGAGTTCTTCGTTTTGTCTTTATTGCAAGCATAACACAGCCAAATTGTGGATTTTAAACAATATCTGCTGCAAATATGGTATTGAGATGCCTATCTAGTAATGTAAGATCGATTGTTTCTGAAGAAAACAGCTCAATGGTCTTATCTAAGTTTATAGAAGGTAAATAGGATGTTTTGCTGTTAAATTACTCAGGTAAACTTTTTGTAACTCACTAGAACTATAGAAATTAGATAATTAAGGAAAATCATTATTTCAAATCATTCGCAAAATTAAATTCTTTTCACAATTCAGAAACTATATTCCTTCAATCTAAATTTGTTTCCAAAGCTTATGATTATAGTAATGTACATTGTAATGTATTAACCCTGAAGACTCATTCATAATTTTATCTTCACTCATAAAATAACAGGATAGGGAAATGATACCTGAATTCACATAAATAGGATGTGATCCTATACACATGAAGGTAAAGTCAGAGGCTCGCCGGTGCGAGGGTATGTGCTACTTACCGCTCCATGATTGGAGATCGTGCAGCCAAGCTTTCCCATTTGATTGTATTGGCAACCAAATCATATGTCTGGAGGTCTGGTGGCAGTGTGCCTACGGCAACCTCTGCTTGCAGCAGAACAAACATCCAAATAGAAGTGAAACTTTGTACCAAAGCTTCATGAGTCTGATATATATACCAACCGTGCAATCCAAATTGACTCAACACATACATCTTACACATACATGTGAAAGAATCGCAGTCTTCTTTTTATTGTCAATACTCTAAAAATCTCAGATCACCTAGAAAAAGACATGAAATCTTTAGCAAGATTAGAAGGCCAACTCTGACTGGATACCTTTGTACTTCTCACTTCAACTTCAACCATGTCTTCATTCGTTTCACAAATAATTATAGAGGGTGACACGAAGCAAACATCAAGGGTAGATGCTGGAAACAGGATCTTACACTGAACCTACAGTGGGCACAGAATAGGCAAGTCATAATTCCATCCCTAAAGAGTTTACAGTTCAAGTAGGAGGGAGAAACAGGCAATAATTGTTAGCACCCAAAACAATGTGGTGTGTTCAGTTGAGTCGCTAAAGGTGACATGGAAGGTTTGAAAGAAGATTGAGTTCTCAAAGTAGAAGCTGTGCTTTGATAGATGCCTGAAAATCATCCAAGTGGGGAAAAAGGTGGGTGAATCATCCGTTTGTCCTCCTTCAAGTTCAATTTCTGCCCCATTTGTGTTTCTACAGATCAATTATAATTTCTCTTTATTTGCTTCCACACATCATTCCACAACATAATTTCTCATTAATTTCATTCAAATCTCAGTAATCTATAACCTACATAACAAAGAATGTCTGTATTTGTCATTTTAATAGTGTAATGGTCTCCAATATCTTGAAATATCATGGCATTGAACAAGAGCTCAGTATATTATTGTTAAATTAAACTTGAAGGAAGAAATAGTGCAAAAGCACAAATGTGTAAAACAACATGATAGGGAGTTGGCATGGTTGGAGCATAAAATGACACATGGAGTAGAGATAGTTCTAATTAGAACTTAGATTCTATGCTGTATGATGCAATGTTACATGTTTGAAGCTCAGTTCCTCAGAATCCATTCTAATGTTCTAAGGGTTGTGAGTGTGGCTCAGTGCTACAATACTTACCTAACATATACAGGGCCCTGTGCTTGGTCTCTAACAGAGCAAAAATTAAAAAAAAAATGCTATTTGGGGGAAAAGATTATAATTTCTAAGTTTCATTTCCTCCATCTATAAATTACCTATATCTGGATTTTGCTATGTTGAAATTAATATATAAGTAGTAAACAATATACAACTAACATTTCTCAGAAAATCATTTTGCCAAATTTTTCTAGAAATGATGAAATGACAGAAACATTGTAAAATGAATTTCAGTATCATCACCTTGAATCTGAATTCATGCCCCAAACCAGAAAATATCATTTTCCAATTTGTTTTATGGCTAGTTGTTTAAACAATTTAATTTGCTTCTGATTCTCTGTAATCCATAGATCGTGTCATGGAGTAATTTCTTAATAATTTTTAATGAATGAACGAGGGTCTTTGGGAAGAGGAATACTCTTTCAAGCCTCTTATTTTACTAAAGTCTTCTAAAATGATTCCTTTGGGAGTCAGGATCATTGCTGCATACACTTATGCCAAAAAATAAATGTCACAAAAAGATCCTGAGTGTTAGAAATATAATTCAGATACAAATCCATGCAGAGCTGGGAGACACTAGCAATGTAATTTAAGGCAGTGACACAGCCCATGAGCAATATTCCTCGTGCCAACTAACTCGGAACAAGAAAGTAGGAATGATCTGCCAGTCCATCTGGAACCATTCTACTGATATCCTCCACTCCAGCAGGTCACCACACACATTCTGCTCTTTGGGTCCAGGTGTGTAATTACCAACTTGTTTATTTATTCAGGACATATACCTGCCAATAGCTTTCCCCATAGCAACACAAATAGCTTCTCTCAGCCATTTTGGTTTTCCAAAATAAATGATATGTTGGTACACGTGCTGTCTCTCAGGACAACAAACCATAGAGCAGAATAGACAAATATCTTATCCCCAGCCAAACGTGGTGTTCCAAGCACAGTAGATCTGAATCTGCCACCCCGTGGTCACTGCCTTGACAGCTGCCTATAGCTTCACACCCTACTCATTCTACATATTCTGGCTATCGTATATTCTTTCAAGGGAGACCACTTCAGAATGGTCTCAGTTCCGCCACTACTGAACCTTAATATACTAGCTACAAATAGACCTTAATTCTTCTTGAGAAAAAGTTATGCTAAAGATATTTGTCTTTGTTAAAACTGTCTTTAAATTAGGTTTGGTGGTGCACATTTGTAATCAATGCACTCAGAAGCATGAGACAGAAGTACAGTGAGAGTCCCAGGTCAGCCCGTGGCTGCATAGTGAAACCCTGTAACAAAAAATAAAATAAAATAAAACAAAAAGGGTTAGGTAAGTGACTCCATGGACAGGACTTCTTGATGCTTATTATGAAGACCAGAGACCACATGAATTCAATTCCATAACACCCACATGAAAAGGTGGGCATCCTATGTACTTCTGTAAACCCAGTCCTTCAGGGAACAGAGACAAGAGTATTACTGGGTCTCACTGATTGAAACTTGGCAGATCTGAGGAAGAGACCATCTCTGGGAAATATATGGATGAACAAAGGAAGAGAGCATTCCAAGTTCTCCTCTGGCCTCCACACATACACACAGATACACACACATACACTTACAGGCAAAGTTAAAATAAAATTAAGTATGAACCTGTGTGCAGTGCATTGAGTGCATAAACTCCAAAAGCAAAAGAAGCAGAGTAGGAAGCAGTCAGAAGGCCAAGGCCAGGTTTGAAGTAGAAGTGATTTGAAGCAATCATGATGCATCAATCCTCTCCATTCCCCACGGGCAAAATTTTCTTTCACAATTTGGAGGAGAAAGTTTGTGTTAAGGCAAGTGGCATGTGCCTGTGCCATCCAGGGAGGAGGTCTGCTCAGTCTCCCTCAAGAGAATCTGCTGCAGGGATTGCAGCTGACAGGTTCCAGCTGTCTCTGCTTTAGCCCCATGGCAGCAAACACACACCGCAAGCCATGCTTCCCTCCACAGATCCCATCCAATGCCTAGCACAGCAGGGAGTGGAGAAGAGCACTGCTGTCCTGTGCAAAACCATGCCCAGTACCTGCTCAGATGAGCATTGTTTGAGTACCTTCATTAACCCCTCTTTTTTTCAGCATTGCTAGGAAGGTTTTGAGTCTTCCTGGAGACTACTCTTGATCAAAGTTATCAGCATAGAAGACATTCGGTTCCCCTGTATCTCATTCCTCTTAGTGGGAAACATGTCAAGTGTTGTGCTGACAAGGCCCTTTCCCACAAAAGTTTCATTACTATGAATGGAATTTATGTTGTCAACCACACAAACTGCTTCATAGTATTTTTGTGCTTTCATCGACATTGGATCTATAAAGGAATCAAGGATATCCAGTCATTGATGAAAACTATACCATAGGCAGCAATTAACTCCCCTTCTCACAGCTTTCACTGGGGACCACAGCAAGAACACATGGTCAGAACGGGTTATAGATCTAACAACTTCTTAGATGACAAAACTATTAAAATGATTTATGGACTTTTGGTACTAAACAATTATTGATACTGGGCTTAGGAAAAATAGCAAACATCATTTTGAATAGGACTTACTCTTAATATGGGCATTCAGTCTATTAATTTATAGCCCTTAGATTTCAATGACATTATTTTACAATGAAGGCACATTTCTTTTGCTTTTTGTCTGCATGATTATTACCACCTCTTTCTCCAGCTATATTCATTCTCCACCTTGATATTAACAGATAACAATACCTCTCTGCCACCTGAAAGCATGCTTATGTTGCATAGACTGGAAGAAGCTCTCAGCTTTCTTCTGTTTCTAATTTTATCATATCTTCCTAGTGCTTAATGTTTCTCATAAGTCCTTTTCTCACAGACTTAAAACACCCTGAGTTCTAATCCATCACTTCTTATCACTGGTTATAGGCTATTCATAAATGCCTAATCTTGTGTCAGCCACTTCATTACCAATTTTAAAAGGCATGGACTTTGATCTATAGAAACAAGTGATATTTAAGATATGTCTTCTGGTGTGTGAGACATGAGTATTCTAAGCTTATCTGACATTCCAGGCATCTAAACTTTTCCCTCTTCTGAACTCCAGAGTAATGGTATCACCCATTTGGATCAATGTGCATCATGTCTTGAATGTTTAACTACAAAAGATTGTTACATCTTATCTCAACTAAATTGAAATTCTTTCCAGGGGTATCATTTGTACACTCCTATATATTCTCCACAATATCTCATACACAGCAGACATTCAATCATGCAGGAGGCAGAGATTTCTTACCCAAAGCAGGTCTAGGCAGGTATCAGCCTTATTAAATCTCCATATAAATCCCAACTTTCTTTCCAATATAGACTGACTCCAGTGGCCTGATTGGGAGACTGGCCAAGGACTTCCTGTCTGTGGTTGTATTCCTTAGGGACAATTTGATGGCAAAGAGAGTCTGAAAAAAAAAAGTGAAAAAATTGACTCTGGGCTCAAAAAGCACCTTTAGTCATGTCACTGATGGATTCTTTTGCTTTCCCAGTGTAGACAGCTCTTTTCTATCACTATCTGCTTCTGGGTGTACTATTATAGGCATAGCTGTTTCATCTCTCTGTTCAGAGCTGTGTGTGTGTGTGTGTGTGTGTGTGTATACATGGGCATGCATGTGACATGGCACACACTTCTTGGAGGTTAATTCTTACCTTTGACCTTACTTAAGACAGCACGTTCTCTCTGGTGCCACTGTGAAGGCCAGAATAGTTGGTCCAGCAGCTTCACTCTTCTCCAGACTCCTGTTGCCTAGGCACCCTGGGACCACAGATGCAGGCACTGCTTGTGCCCGATTTCTGTGGGATCTGAAGATCTGAACTCTGATCCTCAGCTTCACACAGTGATTTTCATTTTGAGCCCTATCTCTGACCTCTCTTTAGTTTTTATTCCTTTGATTCCCTGGCTTTCACATTTCTGGTTTTTCCTTTTAAATACATTAGTTTTGTTTGTATGTGTGTATGTGCTGTCTGTGTGTGTGTTCCCAAGTGTGAAGACCACAGGTAGACATCAGGAGAGTGCTGGGATCTTCCTTAGTTACTCTCTACTTTATTCTTTGAGACAGAGTCTCTCGCTGAACCCAGAGATCACTGATTCTTCTAGATTGGGGTTACCCTGCCTCCATCTCCCCAGCACTGAGAAAATGGGCCCTGCAACCACACAGCATTTTTATATGGGTTCTTGGGATCAGGACTCAGGACCTCAGGTTGATGTGGCAAGAGCCTTAACTGCTTGCATTCTCAGTCATTGCTTTGGACTTGAATGAAAGTCTCCAGAGACCCCCCAACCTGAGCTCATTAGATGGAGAACAAACACAAATGACCATGCTTATTCCAGGCTGGTCACATTGTCATTTCAGATGTTGCTTCTCAAACTGGAATGTGTACATTCACAAACACCTGAACATTATCTATGAATTTATAACTTGTTTTTCATTTTGCTAACAGTTTTAAAAATCTAACTATTACTACAGATATATGCTGACCAATGGGATATCCACTAACCATGTATAACTGTTTTAAATGGTAATAAACTAAATAAAATTCAATTTTCAGTTCTTTAGTTACAGTGATCTAAATTCAAAGTGATTATTTGACACATGAGACTTGCAGCTGCCATATCACACAGGGCAGGCCAGAGCATTTACATCACAGTAAAATTCTACTGGAAAGATATTCTAGATTATCAAATAACCACGACAGACACACAGCTTTGGTTTCCATGCTGTCATTATCTATACTGATCATGTAGTACCCCTGTAATTGTTGCAACATAATGGAAGAATAAATGAAGTAAATTTGTAAAAGACACAGAACATATAAAGAACAAATAGCATGGAAAGATCAAAGAAATATAATAAGGGGCTAATATGAAGGCAAAGGGAAACAAAAACTTTCCCAGAATAAGTGGTGCCATAAATATATCTTATTTTTGTATTTACATTCAGAAAATCAACTGCATCCACCAGATTAAATAAATACTATTTGAATTGTTTCATTTAATTATACTCAGTT
>PVHP010004281.1:0-72201 GCA_004024765.1 Zapus hudsonius
AGTCTAGCCCTAATACAATTGGCTCTGGTTTGCAACTCCCTGTGCTAGAATTCAGTTACTTCCCACATTGAGCTGTTGATCAGAGAGATCTATGAGGTCCCCAAAACAAGACAACTTTCTGTCAAAGCACTTGATTACCCACACCAAGCAAAAGATAAGACCCTATTTCTAAAGAGTCCAGGGGTCACTGCTATATGACTGCAACAAACAGAGACCAGCATGGCAAGAAATACTCACCTGTGCAATAGTAACACTTAACCTATGCGGATAATCAACAGCTCTCTGATTGGCTAGGAGATCTACTCAGTGACAAGGAACCCTTAACTGGAACTGGGATCCAAGACAAATTCCTATGGACACCAAGAATCTGGACTCCAAGGGTAAGCCCCCACTAAGCATGGGCATAACGAGAGGCTACACTCATTTAAATCTCACCAAATTAACAATGTTTGTCCCATTTAATCTATACTCTTCTCACTCTCTGTTGGCGATTCTGTTTGCATTTTTCAGAAGGCAGCATGGAGGGCTCTTGGTAGAATAAGGGCAGGAGAAGAGAAATGGGCATACCAACACAAGACATGTACATAGCGTTCCTACTTATTAATAAAAAAAACAAAAAAAAGGGAAAGCTATTTTTACAATCATCTGTTTTGCATTCAGAATGTTCTTACTTTGCAAGGTGCTATGTTAGCTGAATCTGACACAGATAGTTGCTGAAAGTCTGTGTGTGTGTTAAAAATTCTGGTGGTACAGGGATGTTAAGGAAGTGGAGCTGAGAACTCTGGTCTATTCCGTGGGAGAATGAACCTCTTACAATTACTTCAGGGCAGAGTGGCTCCATTCATTGCTTGTGGCTGAGTCACTCTGTTCCTAGGTCCATGCTCTCAGGAACTCTAGTACACATGCTGAGACGACTGTAAAATGCATATTGAAATATCATTCACGATGACAATAAAAACAGAAAGAGTTAAATGTCCAGTAACCAGTAAATGAACAAATAAATCCTCCCAATACTGTTCAGAAGTTAAAATGAATGAATCATGTTCACATGTGTAAAACAAGCAAATATCCAAAGAAACATTGAGTAATAAAGACATATTATAGAATACAAAAAAAGAGATGATATTTGCTTCATAGTTCCGGAGATAGGTCTTCTATAACTTCTCGAATTTCAGAATTGAACTCCCCTTGCAAAGTCTTAAAATACTCATTAATGGTTCCCTAAACTCTTACTTTTATAGGAATATCTTCATCAAGGCCTCATTCAGTTAATGGAAAAAGTAATTCATAATTTCTTTCAAAGCCTAATGAGTCCACAGATTAAGGGCATTAGGGATCAATCCCCTCAACTAATGATGTTTCGGGTGAGCTGGCATTAGCTTAAGCTTCTTCTTGATTTTCCACATTCTTAATACTCTCTACCCAACATCTTTAAATTACTAAAATCCAGTCTACTATTAAAGCAGGGTAAATTGTCTTTATGCTGATATCATCTAGCATTCCTCAGCAGTTGAAGGTATTTTGCAAACTAGCCAAGCATCTGAGCTGTACAACAGAGACCTTGTGTCTGGCTGGCCAATCTCTCTTTTGCTTTTCTCCCAGGTGGCTTCAAAGAAACACTAAGCTAAACTTCTTCCTGTCCTGGTCCTCTACTTCTCCTGACTTGGAATTCCGGCCTGTCCTACATTGAACAAATACATGTTGATTTGAAGGAAGTTCTTTTCCTAATTCACAATACTCACCCAAAATTCACTCCCATTTCTCAGAGAAAGCAGTCATGGTAACTCTAACTCTGCTCTCCCTGTCTCCCGTGCCATTGATTTATCTGCCCTCCAAAATTCACTTAGGGATGCATTATTTAATAACAAACATTAGGATAAATTGAAACATAGGGAGAAACAATTAGGTTAGACTCCTTCCTCATATCTCTTAAAATAAATTTCAGATACACCAAAATGGGAACTCATACAAGCACAGAAAGACAAATGCCACATGTTCTCCCTTATCTGTGGTTCTGAAACTGGAACAGCTTGAGTTGCAGGCATACTTGACAAGCAACTCCAGGGACAGATTGTCAGACCCAAGCCTAACTGATCAACCTTAAGCTAAGTTTTTAGAACATGAAGTAGCCAATAAGTTTTGTTTCTGCTTGCTGAGTTTTGTTTTGCTAACAATAACCCTGTTTCCTGAAAATGATGTAACAAACTATCCTGCTGAATTGGCTGTAAAACTAGGTGTCTTAAGGAAATGTACTCTGCTCTGCTGTATTCTGTTGATTGGCTCCTGCCAAAAAGTTTAAATTCTATTGCTTGAGAGGAATATGCTGAAAAATGCAACCTCTGGTCATATAAGGGCTTTGGTTACCCAGTAAAGTGAGATCTGCCTGACATTTCTCCCAGCTGCGTGTGATTTGTCAGACCGTCCTCTCCTCTCCCTGATGAAGCCTTTTCTCCTGCTGGCCGGTGAGACTTGGGCTGCCCGCAGGGGGCCAGGGGTTTGTGACCCTCAACAGGGACCAAAGGGTTTTGAGGGAAAGGGAGTGGGAGGGCAGGGGGAGATATACACAAAACCAAATCCAAAATGAATTGGTACCACCTAAACCTTCATGGATATCAGACTAAAAGATTTAACCCTCAATTGGAGCACGGAGGATGGTCTGATAAGAAGGGCCCTGGAGAGGGTGGGATGAAGCCTAATCCTAAAGTATTTGGCTCTGGTTTGTAATTCCCAATACTAGAAACTGGTTACAACCCACGTTGAGCTATTGATTGGAGAGACCTATGAGGTCCCCAAAACAAGACAGGCTTCTGTCAAAGCACTTGATTACCTGCCTGAGGTAAAAGGTTAGATCCCATTGCTGCAGAAACCACATGCTGCTGACACAGAACATTGAGAGATCTGGCTGGAATCTGGGAGAAACCCAGCTCCCAGATAGTTGGTCCATATAGTGTGAAAGAGGCTAACAGCATTGTGAGCAAGCAGGAACACTGGTATATGAAAGCAACCAGCTGACAAGATGTACACACCTGGAAAATAGTGACTCACAGCTCTCTGATTGGCTAAGACATCCTCTCAGTGGCAAGAAACACATAGCTGGAACTGGGAAGCAAGTCAGAATCCTATGAAGACCAAGAATCTGGACTCCAATGAGGAGCTCCAAATAGTCTTTAGCCAAAAGTGAGGCAACACCCATCAAAATCTCAGTAAATTAATAATGCTTTTCCCCTTTAACTTATACTGATCTCACTCTCCATTGGAGAATCTGGTTTTCTTTTTCAGAAAGTAGCGAGAACTGCGAACAACCAAATTCTATCAACAAGAAAGAATATATGGCTGACTCCCTGGCAGGGCCCAGGTGAGGAACTGGTGAGACGAGCAAGAGTGCTGCTTCCACGGGGAGCCTGCCAACCTGTGCCAGGGTGATGAAGACAGACCTGAGGATACTCAAAATGCACCAAAGCAGAAACCCAGAAACTGTTGAGAGCTCAACACTGAAGTAGACTTAAAACACACCCACCAAGGCTCAGAAAAATTTTCAGAAGAGGGGGCAGAAAGAACGTAAGAGCTGCAGTGGGTGGGACTCTCCGAGGCTTTGCCTCCTCCTCCCAATGCCTGACTGCTGCTCTCCCAGCTCATAACCCACAACTCCATGGTGAATACCAGCAATCCCAGTAAGGAGAGCCCTAACTGGAGTGGGGGCAGGGCAGAGGGAAATGATGGTACCAAAACATGATGTATCCATACAAAATTTCTAGTTAATAATAATGAAAAAAATCTAAGTCTAGAAAGAAATACTAGTGAATTATAATTATATAATTATATATCATTTGGGATAAATGTCATTCTAAGCCTTAGAAATACAATTAAACAAACTTGATCATGTAAAGTTTTTCAACTGCTTTAAACAAGAACATTAAATACTAACCACTATAAGTACATGTTAGGAAAATTTTGTAACATGATTTAAAAAATTAATTTATTTAACATAAATCTCTTACACACTAGTAATAAAATTAGATTTTTAAATCCCAACTAAAATGTCTATTTTATTATCAGGCAATGTGCAAAGAAGAAAGTATTTAGTAAGCATATGGAAATTATTCCATTTCACTAGCAATCAAAGTGATCAAAGTAAATTAAAGCAAGATGTTGTGTACCAGATGCATTGTGAAGGAGCTGTGAGTGCCAGAAAATTATGTTTATATCCAGTGTTAAGTTTGGTTAGGAAGTTGATCTTTTCTAACACTACTGATAGTCTTCCCACCCCCTCCCTCCCTCCTTTCCTTCCTTCCTTCCTTCCTTCTTTCCTCCCCTCCTTCCTTCCTTCCTTTTATTTCCTGTACTGATGGGAACCCAGAGCCATGTACATATTGATAATTAGAATCCCCAAGAGAGAGGTTTGGAGAGGAGGTTGAATTTGCACAGTGTTGTGCTGTCCTTGACAGCTAGGGGCTCTTAGAACACCCAACTGTTCTTCCATTTCAAAAAAATCTAAGGAGATCTTTCAAAGGGATCTTGATTGATAATGTGTAAACTGTTTTGAATATCAAACAACTATTCAAAATCTTAAACAATAGGCTAGCTGGTATTTACATAACCTAAGATATACAATGACTAATGGATTGTCTCTTAAACTGTACAATTTAATCACTATAAATTTATAAAATTGCAAGTAAAATATATATTGTGCATGAACATGGAAGCTTCAGTAACGCTGGTTAAATGTAGCTGAGATTCTTTAAAGATGATAGTGTGCACATCATAACTGATGCTATGATATGCTGATATGCTCAGGGCTTCCATGAAACATTAACATCTGTACAAATGACTTCAATTCTGGTGCTTTACATGTTCTGTAGTAACTTTTTTTCAACAGATAAACTTTATACCTAACCTAAACTGTTTATCAAAAGAATCTGACACATAGGTATAGGACTGTCCAATCAATAGCAGCTAGATGTACATTCTCTCATGTGATCTACATCATTAGAACAATTATTCAAATTTAAGGAGATAAAAATTATGCCAAGAGTGTTCTTACACCAGACTGGAATGTAGTAATAGAAGTAAATGAAAAGAAGAAATGTTAACAAGTCATTAAGATACAAGAATATTAGCAAGATGTTACTGGCTAAACAATGGGTAATTATAGAACTGAAGTTAGAAGTTTAAAAGAATCATTGAAGCAAATGAAGGGAGGGAAGGGGAGAGAAGAAAGAAGAGGGGAGGGGAGGGGAGGGGAGAAGAGGAGAGGAGAGCGAGCAGGAGAGGAGAGAAGAGACCAGGGCTTGAATGGGGAATTGTGCACATGCTTAGTACATGGTCTACCACTGAGGTACACCCTCCAGCCAGTTGTTTTTCTTAGTATTGTTTATATACTAATTGGAAAACACATGACTAAATCAACAAGATTCCTTTTGAAAATGGAAATGAACAGTTCCAACAATATTTGGGGTTTCTATGAAGAGTAGTATGTAAATATAATGCAGCAATGGTTAGCACTTAAGTGATGCTGCCTACTTCATCTTCTGTAAGATACAACTGCTTATTAATACCACTCATAAAGTGCTACTGCATTTCTTAGTGTCAAAATTTCCAAGAATAATTTTATTTCTAAAATCTGTATAGGGGCATGAGTAGAGTTTGAAGATGGCACAGACCAGACAGTACAAGAAGTATCATCAATCCACAGAAGAACATTAGCTCACGGAGGTGCAACCAGACATGGGCAGTAAGTCCCCTTTTCATCCAAAGAGAGGAAAGGGGGACTTAATGTCTTTCAGTCCATAGATTGGACAATCCCAATCTATGTTTTGGAAGTCAGGAAAGCACTACCTTGGCATCAATTATCAGTTCTCAGTGCACTTGGGCAACAGACACGGATTCTCCTTCATCTGCCATAGATTACTTAGATGTTTCCACTTTCTCAAAATTCACTGAGCTGTACACTTCTCTGAATGTAACTTACACATCAGTAAAATATTTATTATACAAAAACCAGTTCATTCTAATATGAAAAAAAGAGGTCAGCAAAGCTTATTGGTTTCTTAAACACAGTTGCTTTCAATTGGCAGAAAGGTACTGTGTTTGCTGCCTACATATTCCAGCAAAGCACTTCCTCCCATGGTAGCACACAAGAAAATGTCTATTGGCTGGTCTCCAAGGAAACTAAAATGTCATTGAGAATTGATGTTGGAATGATCTTCCAGTCATCTTTTTCACATTTTTTATTTTGAGGGGATGTGGTTCAGATGTATTATCTATCTGATCAACAGTATCTTCTGGTCAGAGCACCGCCCCTCATTGTTGCTAAGAATGCAGACACCAGGGTTCTACTACACAGGGCACTGTCAGACAGTTGTGTAACCTCATGGGAAAATCCTATCTGACAAGGACTTGGTGTGAAGAAAGTGTGGTGGAGATGGTCAGGGAAAGGCAGACTATGCCTTCAAGATTCTTGTCAATTCTAATGTTGGGTCTGCTGAGCCTGGAATGTAGAATAGCTCAGAATTGTTCTACCTGCTATGTGAACACCTTCCTTCATTTATGTTTTGCTTGAGTTTGTTTTCTTGTCTTTAAAACCAAAGAACTCTAGCTGGTGCTAGGGACTTTCCATCAATACCTGTGCTTTAATCTTGGGAGAATGTGGGTTGTACAGGGCAAGGTTTTCCACAGGGTTTCTTTTAACAGGGAGCTTTTTAGGAATACCAAGTGGTTTTTAAACTTGAGGCTGGGTTCCCCAGGACACTAACAGCACTAGAAATCATAATATATTCAGGACAGACTCCTTGGATGGCCATGCCACATTTCCTTTCATCATTGTAAGAGGCATAGGTCTCTTCTTGGATGCCTTGAGAAACGCTATCCTGAAACTAAACAATTAACTAATATCCATCCTTTGTCAGGACTGTTATCCTTCAGCTGTAGGATGGATCCTGAGGTTTTCCTCTGGTGGCCACCTTGTACAAGAGAAAAGAAAGATGGAATGTCTCACCCACTATTGTCTTCCTCCTGCCTTCCTTCTGGTTTCTGCCATGTTCCCACCCAGTAGTCTGGGAAATACAAATCCTGATGAAATTATCTTTCTTTATCGGACTCCCTCCTCGACCAAGAGTTTCCGGATGGCACTCCTAGAACAGTGCCACTCAGCGGCCCTTCTTGCAGCTCCTTGTGAACTTTCCTGTTCTCCTCTGTGGGCTGCTTCATTTGATTTGTTTCGGTATTGCTCTTCCAGAACTTATTTTCTAGTTACTACTTCGTACTCCCAAGTTTTGCCTGAATGCTATCCTTCCTAGCATTTCAAATTCCACTGAATATATTAATTCAGCATAGTCTCCTCCCCTTAGCTCAGACTTACTAGAAATAATGATTCCATCTCACAGGATCACAAATTGAAATGCCCTAATTATTTTAGTCCATTTTCCATTGCTGTAATAAAATGTCTGAGGCTGGATACTTTCTTTAAAAAGAGGCTTATATAGCTCTGTTTTGGAGGCTGAAAGTCCAAGATCAGTTGGTTTCATCAATTTGGCCTTGGAGATGTCAATTCTAATGTTGGGTCTGCTGAGCCTGGAATGTAGAATAGCTGGGAATTGTTCTAACCTGCTATGTGAACACTCTCTGCCCACATAGATCTTTCCTTCCTTAAGTTGCTTCTGCCCGATACTTTGGACATAATAATGAGAAAAGTAACTATTGGGTCTTCCTTATTCATAGCCACCACATTATCACCTGTGATGTTTACTTTGGTGCTGTCACCTTGTTTGGGTATGTTCAGTGGCTTTCTGTTGTCTGCAGGAGGTGACCAGTTTCCTTAGATGGCACACGAACACACAAAAGACCTTCGCGGGCACTGGCCCACTGAAGGATATGGAATTAATTCTGTTCTCTCTCATATTGAGCTATGCCTTACCTCTTTGTCTTCTGTAATGTTCTTCCCACTGTTTGAAACTCCTTCCCCTCTGTTTTCACCTGCCTGTTCCATGCTTACCTGCTAAGAATGAACTGAGGTATGATTGCCAGGGAAACCATTCCTGGATTGTCATGGCTGTGTTGGCTTCTTCCTCTTAGCTTCATGCTTCTCTCCCTCTCGGCCCATTGTTTTCATTTGTATATTGACCTGCCTCTGGTTGGAGCCATGACCATCCTGAGGTTTACCCTTGTGACTAGCTGGAAGTAAAGGCTCGGATTGTTTCTTCATGTTTGGAATTTAGCAGCTTCAAATAGTTTTAAAATGCACGAGAGTATGGAAATACCATTTATCAAGAGTATGCCAGAGATAGACCTATTTAATTGGAACTGTTTTAAATATGCCATATTTTCTGCCACTGGTATCACAAAAGTATCATTATCTCTAATTATCTTCCTGAGTTTAATTGATACTTAACAAGGTAGAGCATTAGAGAATATGTTTCATTCCTCTAATATTTCCATAATAACATATTGCACTATTGCAATTTCAGAATTACAGCTTTGTGGCCTGAGAAAGTAAAACATGGTTTGCATAGAGGAAAAATGTTCTTTAAGCACATGTGAAATGTTTGGGAAATGTGAACTAATAAACTTCTTTGTCAAAATGCACATATCTTTCTTTTCAATCTGTTCATAATATTCTTTAATACATGAATCAAAGCTGTAGCAAATACTGCTGCTGAATGAGCCCTTCAGGACAAAGGAGATGAATTTCATCCCCATTAGTCACCCAGCTGCCAAGGCACTGGGACAGACCCGCCCCTTGCCTGCCAGGTGATCACAAAAGGATCACACGACAAGAATAGAAAGGTAGGCACTGCAGGTGCCACCGGCCCAAGTCAATATGTTGAAGGCAGATATGGAATTTGCTTGTTCAGAGCTAAGGATGAGGTCTGGTGCTCAGAGAACCCAGCTTACAGAATTGGGCTTTTCAGATTTTATTGACATGTGTGTGTTAGAGCCACCTCCAGAGACAAGGGTATTCTTTTCACTCTTTCAGTAACACCTTAGCATTCTGTGGGCACTGGGTGTCAAGGCACCTTGCATGTTCTAGTTAATTTCCACTATCTACCCTTGTGTTGGGCACTGCTTTGATACCACATTGAACCCCTGGAAAAACGGAGACCTAGAGAGAAGTGACTCACCTGAGGCCAGGTGCAGAGGCAGGTTGAAGCTCTTGCACCAAAGTGTATTTTGTGCCAGTAGCATCGACATAACCTGGAAATGTTTATGAAGGACAAACTCCTGGGCGCTGCTCCAAGACTAAATCACGAGAAGCTCTGGTAGAGGATCTAGTGATGTGGGTTGTAGTCAGCCCTGCCTAGGAGTCTGGTGGATTTAAAGTCAGAGCCATCACATTGTGCCATGAAGACATGCGCTAGACAATGCCTGCCAAACCCGAATGTGCCTAGAACGCACTTGAAGGACTTGTTGAAAGGCTGCTCTGGCTCAGGAGGCATTTCTAACCAGCTGGTTTGGGGACTACATGCTGAAAAGAAAAACCTAGCAAATCTGCTTCTGGAAGCCAGGTAAGTTTTGTCATATCCTGTAATCCCGTCAAAAGAGTTTGTGATTGAATGGCTATGGGTCCTAACATTAAAGCAGCCTTAATACTCACCCACCATGACTGAAGAATGAGCTATCCATGGTCCCCTTCCACAAAGACTGATACAGATGGTCCACGGAGGAGGATATCCAGCTGACTGGGGATGGGGGAGGGGGCAATGAGGAATTGGGGATAACAACTCATTGTTGGCCCACTAAACAATGTAACTCATTATGGACAATTAAAAAAATGGGAAAACAAAAGAGTTTGTGACCAACGTTTTGTGTTGAATGGGCGCACACAAGTGAGCACGTCTGCATGTCTGGGACATGCACAGTAGAATAGGAGAGACTGGATGGCTGACTGAAGTGCCTCTGCTCAGTGTCTTGTTCTGATAATACACTCATTTATACCGGAACACTCATGCTGCTACGGATGTTGCAGACGTTCAGACAATCCACTCTTTCCTTTGAATATGGCATGCTGCATTCCCAGGGCAGGTGAACATAGGTGTTTGGAAAAGAGAATTAAAATGTAGGGTGAAAACAGAACAAAGGGAATGGGGCAGACTGAGAGGATGTGGTGAAGGAAGCCATAAGGAGACATGAGGTGAGTCTCTGAGCATTACTCCCAGTGCCCGCCCCCTGGGCTGAGAGCATCATTAAGGCTAAGGGGGACTTAGGAAAAGAATCTGACCTTCAAAGTTCATACAAATAGTATGGAAACATCTTTAACAAAATAAAAAAGGTTTCGTAACATGCTTTGAACAAAGAGTTAGTTAACTGGTAATTGTCTAGGTTGGCCAGGGATAATAACATGAGTATAAAAATGAGAAAATAAGCTAACAAAAAATCAGAACCAAAACCCAAACAGCCTTTCTTGGAATTCTTCTATTGAGAGAAAAGCAGAATTCTTTAGACTGATAACAAATATTTGGGCCCCTAACTAGATATTTTGTAAATAGTCCACAGGATACAAGGTTCTAGTTCTCCCTCAGTAGTAAACAGTAAGCTTTCTGAGAATCTGGCTTGGATGCACATTGATAAACACCGTGTGTTGATTTTAAGAGTTGGGCTGCAATGATTTACAAGAAATAATTTCAAAAATTGATTTTTGGAAGCATCGTGAAGCACAAGAGCAGGACTTCCGTGGATTGTTCACTCTGTAGGATTCCAGAGAGACTAAGAATAATAATGCTGACTTGCATTAGAGGGTTGCATAAATATTAATTTAAGTTGGATTAGATCTTAAACCAGTTGTAATGAACAGATACTGTTGTAGACATTATTGACCACATTCAAAGGTAGGGTAAGAGGAAATAATTTCTCAAAATTTGTTTACTAACTAAAGCTCCTTGAACTAACAGCATATTGAAGTCACTGGTGCAATTTGATATTCTTAGCAATGACATTTTTTCAAAACATTATTCTGGAAAGAACACGTAGTGATAGGCTACTAAATATCCCGTGTCTGAGTGGTATAAGAAAACTTCCCATTTGAAAATGCAATAATCCTTTAAATTATACTCATCTATATGATTAACATACTAATTAATTCCTCTATAAAATGCATAACTACAGTCTTATGCACATGCCTTTTTCTGGTGATTTTTCTCAGAGACAAAATAACCACCTTCTGCATAGGAATGAACTAGCACACCCAAGTAGAAGCTAGCTCAGTGCCCCTCTCCTCAGAACTGGTACCGTCTGCACGTACCCTGGACTGGGATCATGAACCCAAGAAAACAAGTTTTCTCTCCAGACCCTAAATTGCAGGAAAGATCAAATATCTTTTTCTTATTGTCTAAGTTGCTCTACCTTGCAACCCCAGTCACTAGAAGCAATGTGGAAGAACACCCTCACACAGCAGCTGCCTCTGATGCCTCAAGCTGAAGACACGGACCACTTTGCCCAGATCACAACCCCTTCCTAAGGAAGCCAACCCACAGCGAGTGAAGGGGATAACTCTGAAGGATCATGCCTGCTGCAGAGCACCTGACACCTTCGAAGGAAGTGACTGAATTCCATCTTAACCTCTGTCACCAAACCTTTATTGCAGCTTCCCTTTGGCATGTGTTGACCTGAGAACACTGCCTCATAAACCCTGTTTATGATAATCTCCACATCAGACCCCAGTTCCTGGACAACCCAACCTGGACAGTCAGCAATCCAAGGTCATCTTGAACCAAGAACTAAGAAGCAGGAAAAAAAATCAGAGCTCTCCCACCCAGTTGTAATGTAAGGTGTGAGACTGACTAAAACTGACCTTAAGTTCTCACTGTCTGAACAGTGAATTATCTGAGCTGACCCACTTCCTTCTCCCTCTGGGAGTCATTGTATTACCTGTGTGTATGGGAGGATCATCGTACTCCAGGGCCTCAAATTCTCCAAGGGTTGAGCAACAGGTAATCCTAGACTCTTACTATAAACAGCTAAAATCTCAAACCTGATGGCTGAGCACCAATGTGTTCTGCTTATTCACCTGGCAAGTCCACTTTCTCTAGGTGACTCTGCAGAAGGCGGGAGGTAAGAGAGAGTAGTAAGCTGTGTATATTGCAGTGTGGTCTCTCCTTCCCTGTGCCCTCCTGCAGGTCCAGCAGACACAAGCCTTTTCAGATCTCTCTCAAGGTGCATGGGGTTCGTGGGAGTGCATAGCTTATCTTTTCTCACAGATGCTGGCTTTGTGTAACTTTCCTTTTCTGAGCTACAGTCAACTCGTGGCATTATGGATTTTCCCATGACTCTTTGCAGCTAACAAATGAAGACTTGCATGTGAGTGTTGTTGTAGAACACTATCGACCGACCACAAAGGGATGAAATGTGCTGAGTCCCAGTCATGGTTTTTTTCAAGGTATCAGAAAACTTCATGGCCAGCTAGAGATGGGGACCACCCTTGTGATGAGGAATGATCCCTGGAAGACTTAGTAGTGGGTTGAATGTTCCCAAAGTCAGAGAGAGTAAATTGGTGTGCAAGGTTGCCAGCACCTGGCCAGAATCACTACCCACTGTGGGGCAAGATCAAAATTGTCTAAAATAACCCCAATAACTTCTTTGTGTCTAAGACAACACATTGAAAGCACAGGATGGGGTTGTTCATATCCTAGGTGCAGGAGCTGTACCCGAGTCCAGCTTGCTTGGAGGCATTGGCTTCCTGCCTTTTGCAGGATGGTCTATGCCTTTCCAAGGACTCAAGGTCAGAGTAAGTAGAACTCACAGAAAGAGCTGTAACCCAATTCAAACAGCGTGAGTCTGAAGTGGGTGGATGCCTTCCCACAACCAGAGGGCGTTATCTTGTCTATTAAGGGACCATGCCAATCAGGGAGCCTGTGGGATCATGTACTTTCACCTCTCTGACTCTGGTCCCATGAAGCTCTTCTCAGGAAGACCCATTTCAGCCTAGTCAGGTTAGCAAAGATAGACTGTGTAATCCACACAATTTCAGAATGGATAATTGGAACACGGGGTTAGATAAAGAGCATTTCTGTGAAAAAATACAAAGGCATTTAAGTAAATCACAGCAATTTATACATTTTAAAGTTATCTTTTTAAAATAGCCGATAGAATTGTATAAAACTTGTGCAGAAATATCCAGAAATATTTTCAGTCTAATTATGGGCACGAGATAAACCTTGAAGCTTACTTTAAAATCCTGTGACTAAAAGTTTAAGAAAGAGAGAGGCTATTTAGAGGCTGAAGGAGAGGAGGTGACTAAAGTCTGTTAGAACTCAGACAAAACTGACTTGTGGCGAAAAGCATTCAAGTCGATAATCATGAGTTTAGGCCAAGGTGGGATACTGCATTTAGTCTGCAGTGCAGAGGTAACTGAAAATACACCCACAATGCACTGCACAAGTAGGACAAATTGACATGCTTGGGACCATGTGTACATACCGGCCCTCTTCTGAAATGGCAGCCTTGCTTTTCTCTGAGAAAGAGGAATTGATTTCAATGAAATGAGATCCATTCAATATGTATGTGTTTATCAGAGGGACCACAAGAGCTACATTTGCTTGTAGAAAACTAAAACTCAGCCATAATCTAATAAATAAAACCATCCATTCTTTGTGGCCCTCAAATATAAATGGGTGATTGAACTCAAGCACTTTGACAAGCATGAGTTATGACATCAGCTGGAGGAAATACAAGTCCCACATTCTCCTATGAAGATAGGAACCACCAAGGAGAAAAAGCTCTAGCCATGTCTCTGAGGGAGCCTCTAGATTAGGTTAATTCAGGTGGGAAGATCCACCCTGATGGTGGGTAGCACCATCCTATGGGCCTGGGTCCAAGACTGGATAAAAGAGAGAAGTGAGCTAAGTATAAGCATAAGCATTTGTCACTCTCTGCCTTTTGCAGGTTGAATGAGACAAGATGCTTCAGGTTCCTACAGCCATGCCGGCCCCATCATAATGGACTGTATCCCCTTGAATTCTAAGCTGAAATAAACCCTTTCTCCCTTAGGTTGCTTCTTGGCAGGTGTGGGGTCATAGCCACAAGGACAGTAACTAACATGGCTGCAAATAAAGAAGGATGGTCACTCATTTGACAAATTAAGAAGGGACATGAGTTTTATCTGTATTGATTCTGAATACCCCTTCCCAAACTTTGCCATTAATTTTATATCTTAATCATCTGTCACTAGGCAGCTAAGAATTGCCTCTCTTCCTTAGCTACTTTTCACAGAATTATTGCCCCCTAGCAAGTAGAAGAGTCTCAGAAACCTGGCTGTCCTCACCGCCACACAGCAGTGAGACGTCTTCTTGAAAGGTCTGGTCCTGACCACGGGTCACACAAACAGGAGGCCATGCTCCAGGAGTTCCCTTTGTCTGCAGGGACGTCATCTGCTTTAATTAACCCTGATACTGCAGCACAGGGACATGATGATCTGCAGGGTGTGCTTCTGGGGCTCAAAAAACATGTTTCTATATGAAAAGTTGGTGGTGGTTCATCTCCTCCCTGGGTGAGGAAGTGGTGGGATGAGCAAGAGAACTACTTCCATAGCAACTCACATAACCCATGAAACAACAATGGAGACAGACACCAATGATACCCAACACAACCCTAAGCAGAAGTCCAGAGACTCTTAAGACCTCCACAGTAAATCAGATTTAAAACTCACCCACCATGACTCAGGGAACTGAGAGGAAGAGGGGGCAGAAACATTGTAAGAGCCATGGCGGGGGAGAATATCCAGAGAGATTGTCCCCCTCATCAACAACACACAAAGGAAAATAAAAACTGGCTACTACTTGTGTAATTCATAACCCCCTACCCCAAGGACTGATCCAGTATGCCCACCAAGCAGGGCCCCAGTGGGTTGGGGGCAGGGAGGAGGGAAACGGGAGTACAAACGAATCACAAGATTCGCTCATACAATGCATCTGATTATTGACAATAAATATGTTAAAAATGTTTCTAGAAAAAGCCCCATGACACCTCTATGTAGGACATGATCATAAAGCAGATGTTTCCTAGTTTTAATTTTTGTGAACTCTCTGATGGATTTAGCCAAGCATCTCCAAGCTTTATTCATTATTACTACAGTAGATAATTTGTGCCTGTTGTAACAGTAATTTAGTGTTATTAATGAAAATGAAGTCTAATTTTAAAAAAGCCACAAACATCTAAACTCAAGGTGACGTGAAAATATGCAGCTGAATTTTGTTCACACTTCCCCCTTTGTTAAATTCTAAAGAACAAGTAGCACTTTGGTTTTGATATTAAGGAAAACATCCAGTGTTATGCACAGTCTGATATTTCACCTTTTTCAAACATACCTGCAACCCTTCAATGGCCAGTTTGAGGATGGAAGGTGTCAGTTTGGAAGCTTGCTTGAAGGAAAAATTACTCCAGTCTATAATTAAAATGAAGCCATTTATCTGAAGCTCAGGATCTTCAATAAGAACTTCCAAGGACAGCAGGATGGCACGGAGGATGTCTGTGAAGGAGTTCCTGAGGCCAGAGAAGAAAGCAGAGCATTATGTGAGGATGGGCAGCTGACAGCACAAGATGCCCATGACCGCTACCCGCATGCCACTGCCCCATGCGCCCTGCCTCAGTGTCACATTGAGCCTGATGAGGAATGACTGAAAGTACATGTGTTAAACTTTCCAGGAACAATGCATCAAGACTCACAGGACACATGTCTCCATTTGATCCGGCCACAAGAGCGCCTCAGACTTAATGAGATGTCACTCTCCTACTCTCCTGTGGCTCTTTGTCCTCTGCTTCTACCTCAGCAGTGGCTGCACTTTGCTGAAACCCATCTCTTTCTGGTCTCTCTCCCTCACTGAGCACTGACCCCCACAGGGCAGGCACTGGGCTATAATCTCAGCAGTATCTCCAGTACCTAGGTGCTCAGTTGCTGAAGAAACAGGCTGAGACCTCAACCAGAGGTGCTTATTTGGATTAACATCCTTCATTCCTTTTCTATGCTAAAGTCTTGCAGAGACTGTAAAAGCATCTATGCAATTGATGGCTACATTTTAGCTTGGATTCATGGATAGTTCAAACTAAAGCAGGACTAATGGCCTGTTTTCATTGAAGGTCCAGAGAGTGTGATTCAGGAGGGAAATCACTGAGGACATCAGTAGCTATGACAACAAGCAGACCTGAATACAGCTCTCCTGTATTGTGTTTATGCCTACACATTATAAATGCCCATTTATCAGCTGATTATGGTTTAAAGAGTTTCCAGGCATGAAGAAATGATGACATTTTCACTGTGACTTCATCCTTCAAATTAGGCAAGCTACAAATCAAAGGTCTTAGAAGATCTGTAAATCCAGTGTCTTTCTTTGATAAGAAGGAAAATATAAGCCTGGCTGGCAAGTGGCTGCAACATCTTCTGCTGCCTTTTGGGTTTCATTAAAATCCGAGGCCCAAGCTTGTGAATTTATGGTCAAATGATCAGATTCCTAAGAATTCCAATCTGGTTTTGAATTCAACCAAGCCTAATGTCTTCAGATTGGAATTTGGAAAGCCTGTGAATGAATAGTAAACTGGCTGGGATTTAATGGAAGTGTGTCATGAGCTTGTTATTTTGTTTCATGCTTGAAGTTATAAGTGTGTACTGTTTTGACTTTCAGTGAGTGCCTATGTAACTGGAGAGGTGGGAATGAGCAACAAGACTGATACAATTTGCTCAGTCAAGAGGAGTGCAAGGAGAAATGAGAGTGAGAATAAGCCCGGGGTAGGTAGGATTCTGATGGCTAACTAATAGGACAGGAAGAGAGACCTTTATGGGCAAAGAAGAGACACATATGAAAATAAAGAACACATTCTATTTCTATTCCTCATATTAAATTCTTTTTTCCTATGAGCAAAGCTAAAATTTTCTTCCCCAAATCCACCCCCTCAGATTAGTTCTCTTATAAAGAAAAACCTCTAAGATCTAACTACATCACATCTATGCAACATGGTGTTCATGACCCTAAATGATCTCTCTATGTAAAAATAAAAGAACATATTTGTAACTTTCTCAGTGGAAACGGCTCTTTTTAACTCTTCTCATCATTCCCCTTTTCTTTCCAAAGCACTACCCTTCTGCTTTAGAAATCCTGTGCTCTGGTAAATTTAGAGGACACTTTTGTCCAGCTTTATTTTGCTTGTTTCCATTTCCATTCACATCATCTGAAACCCTGAGTCTTCTCAGAGACTGCATTGCGTTGGGGAGAAATGTTGATTTAAGTGGAGCGCTGGAACAAAGATGTTTTGCTTAGGAGATTCTAAATGACAATATGAAAATGCCCACTGGGAAATGGGAAATGGCTATTAGGGTGCCAGTAATCTGAGCATGAGCTCTAGACAGAACACATCAACAGGGATACAACCAAGACTGAAGAGATAAGTCCTACATAAAATATTGAGTACTATATAAAGTACTGTATTACATACAGTCCTGAGAGTTAAATAAGAATCAAAGAAATAATGAACAGTAAGGGGATGAAGCCAGTATTGTGTCAAGAAAAATAAAGATAATGTTTTAAGAAGCAAGACTATGATAAGCTACATTTTTAATCACTGCCCCTAATTTTCATTTAGTAGCTATGGTCCCACTGGGAATACAGTGGTTTATCTATGTAGTCTGTTTTGAAATATTACATTTCTATCCTTTTGCTTAAATAAAAAGACAGACTTTATAGGAAACTAACTTCATGGGTATGATGGTTATGTTTTGTTGTCAACTTGATCTTTTTAATTATCTTGGGTGGGTCTCTGAGGATGTTCACAGGAAGGCAGCCTCTCAGCAAGGGGCAGGATGTAAAGAAGCTCAAAGAAGCTAGAAGTAAACATCCTTTCCTGTGTGGGCAGTGCAGGAAGGAAATTCCAGAGATTCAGGAAGCCATTAAGACTGGAAAAGGGTGTAAGACTCCACCCTAAGGCTATATAAAGGGAAAGAAGTTCTCTCCTTGGGCCCCCCGCCTGTTTTCCTTTTCTGTGTGTGTGGTGTTGGTTATGGGTCTCTCTCTCTCTCTCTCTCTCTCTCTCTCTCTCTCTCTCTCTCTCTCTCTCTCTCTCTCTCTCTCTCTCTCTCTCTCTCTCTCTCTCTCTCTCTGCTTGGACCTGTGAAAGGGGCAGCCTCTTTTGCATTCTGGAACTCCCCTGTATCTATAACTTGAATAAATTGTTTCCTCCCATAAACTGCCTGGTTTGGAAATTCATCCAGAGGCGTATGGCTGACTGCAACAATGGGAAAGTGGAGGGGGAGTGTCTTGGGATGATGGTGTGATTGTATCTCTAACTGCTTTGTGCTGGATAGGATGCTGTGATATCAGGAGGTATCCTCACCTCAGAGTGCCTGAGCATCAGGAGGATATCCATGTGGTGCTGGGAGGTATTTAGGTTGAACTGAGTTAGCAGACAAACTAGAGAGGGGCCTATGGATATAAGAATTAAACTTGTTATTGAGGGGATAACAACAGGTGTGAAACCCAGGTGGAATTTTGAAATCATTTGGAATTTAATCAAGCAGATCTTTTAGTTGGCTGGTTGGTTGAATTATTATCTGAGACATCCCACTGTGTAGCCCAGGATAGCCCAAAACTCTCAATCCTCCTGCCTCAGCCTTTAGTGATATAATGCCTCAGCCACCAAGGAGAGAAAGATGTGCCCACTGGAGCTCCTCTGGTGCATTTGGTCTCCATGCTGGGAGACCCCTCTTGATATGATAGCAAAGACGCTTTGGGAACTGGGCAGTATGTGTGCTTCCGTGAGATGGAGGGATATCCCTCAGGTCATGCTACTTTTGTGGTGGTGATGGTAGTGGGACAATGGGTAGTGGGCAAAATTCAACTTGGTTAAGTTCAAGTGACCTTATTTCCTCCTCTTTTAAGGCTGAGTCTGAAAATTGGTCTGGAATTGGAGCTCATGTTTTCTTACATGGGTTCTAGCATTGCTATGTGATTTGATTTTAGCTGGATGGGGTCATTGTTCTGTATCATTGTGCTTCTAGGCATATTCATCCTCATTTTTCAATGGGAAAAGAAAAATGTTCAAATACTGAAAATATTAGATTGGAAAAGATGCTAATAAAAGGTTTGGCCTTGCTGTAGGAGAATTACTATTAACAGTTTGAGATTACATTTACTATCTGAATCTTAGCTAGTAGGCCAAATGTTCCTAAACACGAAACAGAAGCTTAGATTCTATTTTCTAATTTAAGTCTTGTGCTCTCAAAAGAATATAAGCAAGGAATAAAAGAAAAAGTAGTGTGTGTGTGTGCATGTGTGTGTATGCATGCACGCAAAAGAGAGAACTCATAAGAAAAAAGAAAATCTTAAATCTAACAAGTGCATTTTCATTTCTTATAGTTTTAATTTATTCTTGTAACCTCAAAGAACTTTTGGATTTGTGTTAGCAGAAGAATATAACAATAATGCCTATTGATGTTAGGTGATCTAATCTGAGAAATCCACGCCTTTAAAGCCCCAGCATCAGATAGGCGGAATACTGGATTCAATACTACTCAGCATCTGGAAGCATACAAACTCCTGCTCCTGAGTATAGTTTTAGATTAGCTCCAAGTGATAATTTTGTATTGGCTTTCTTATTTTGGTTAAGTTCAGGACTCAGAAGCTTGACTTGCTTGGTGTGTAGGATACAAAATCAAGTAGTTATTGCTAAAATTGTCTGTCTCTAGACAACAGTCCTCTGCTGCAGCCCAGCCTTTGTTTATGGAGGACAGAACACAAAGTAATATTCTTGTCGGAGAACAGCACACTGATTTTGAAGCAGTGTGGAGAAAACAGGATGAAAATCATGATAATGTTCCTTCGTTCATGCAAAGCACAAAGCTACGAGCAAACCTATCAGGTCAGGCCTCTTCATCTCCAGAGAACAGAGTGCTCGTATTCACCACTCAGAATCAGCCTTGAAACAAGGGCTTCCAAATTATAGTCTGCTGCTTGCCGTTTTTTGTTTCTTTAAAGAACAGCAGTGTAAACCATTATGTGCATATACCCATGCACAGTAACACCATTTATAGTTTATAGTTATAACAAATATAATTTATAGTTAATTCTCCTAGTTAATTTTTCTGGTTTAAATAAAGGTATGAGTTGAATAAATAGGACTAATATTTTGTCATACTTTTCCTGGTGTTTTATAAATCTTCCCAAGAATTTAAGCAAAAGAAATTAACAAAATGCTTGTGCTTTCCATTTAGTTAACATAATTTTGTATTAATCAGTTTCTTCTTTAAAAATTTTTTATTTTATTTATTCATTTTTTCAAGCAGAGAGATACAGAGAGAGGGAGGTAGGGAGAGAGAGAGAAAGAGAGAGACTCTCTCTCCTTGTGGGTCTGGCTTATGTGGGTCTTGGGGAATTGAACCGGGGGCCTTAGGCACTGGAGGCAAGTGCCTTAACTGCTGAGCCATCTCTCCAGCCATTCTTTAAAAATTTTAAACATACTTAGAACTGTATTTACTTGTGGAAGACATATAAAACAACATCTTTTAATATTTTGCTGGCACATAAAAACTAATAGAAGATATTAAAATATCTATAGACATGGGAGGCAGTGTGATCATGAAAGAATGTGGTTTAGAGTTGGAAAGATCCATATTGAAGCCCTTCTTGTTCTGGTCGCCTTATCTCTCAGCTGTTTAGCGTCACCAGGTAGGGAAGGGTCATGATACCCAGCCCACTGATGAAGTCTGACACTGCACCTTTGCTGAGCAATAGGTTCAGATTAACATGCAAAAGATGTTGATATCACCATGGCTTTCATTATCATATGAGTACATATGGTATCAGATAAAAAGATCTAGAGATTACAGTTTGGGGGTTATAAAAGACTAAGCTCCTTTCAGCTTGGAGTTATTTTAGAAGGTCTTCAGTTGGACCAGGAGGGATGGGAAGATTTGGACACTGGATGTGAAAGGTAAAGGGCAAAATAAGTCACATAAACAAGTGTGTACTGAGGACATCACAATACTTATAGCAAGAAATGGCAAAGGGGAATATAAAAATAAGGTCAGACATGTGCTATGATCCGCCAGCATTCTGTCTGTGGCAAGAACTCCAGGCTGTGCAGGCAGAGGAGGGTGGTGACGACAGGTGGATTCAGACTATCAATAGGTGCACTGTGGAGTGGAGGCAGGGTCTGGAGTCAAGCACAGTTAGGAGAAGGTGAGTGCTACACAGGGGTGGAAGTGAGAAAATTAAAGGTGTGTGAAACATGAGGATGCTATCAAGAATTTACTGACCAGATGAGGATGTGCAGAGGGAAGGATGGCGTTATTCCCAAAGACATGAAGAACTCAGGTGAGAAGGGAGTCAGTGGCCAATAGTTGTGTCTAATTATTACACAGTAAGGATCTGCCCTCAGCTCAGTAGCACATCATGCTAATGCACTAACCTCACCTCAGCCGAAAGCAGTCCTTGGTTTGGGAGGATCTGTGTTCCTATTGTTCACATGTGATGAAAGTCAACATAAGTTGCCGTCATGTCTACAGGAGGAAAACATTTCAGGTGTGCTTGCCCCTTCAGCACCACCTGTAACATCCATCGGTGTTGGGAGTATGTTGTATTTGCCTTTAAATGGTAAGCAATCACCAGTTCCCTGGCACAGTAGAAGCTGAACAAATCATTATTTGTAAAAGGAGGAAGGCAGCAAGTCAACCAGCCTGCCCAGAAGTTCCAAAACACTGAAAACAGATTAAGCCCATTCTGAGCTCACTGGTGGGTATGATTTCCTAGTCTCCAATGGGTGTTGGATGTGATCAGATTAATAAAGTAAAATGAGCTAATGAGCACCATGGGCCCAACAGAGGAAAGGAACTTGGTTTTCAGATTGCAATTTTTTGTTCTCTTTTGGGGAGGGGGCCTGAGGGTGGTATTTTACAGGGTTTCTCTATGTTGCTTGGCTATTCTCAGAGTCTCTCACCTCAGCTTCCCAAGCAGCTGGGACTACATGTGTAGACGGTTGCACCTAGCTCAGACTTGACTTTGGTTCAAGAAAAGGCCATAACTGTATCACACAAGGCTAGAGTGGGCATGAATCAGTTCAGTGAGTAAGTGATGGTGCAGACAACAAATAATAAGTGCCAGGTGGGTGTTCAGAGGCAAGATGGCTAGCATATCATAAAATTTTGCCTACTGACAAGGAGCTAGTCCCTAAAGACCATTCATTTTAAGACAGCCTGAAACGCAACTGAGGAAGGACTTTATTTCACTCAGCTATCAGGATGAGGATGGGGCCAGTGTCTTCAGGGGCACTAGAGTTAAAAAGACATGCCAATGGAAAGGAACACTCCATCCATTTCTAAAGAAGTATGAAAAATTAATTTCATGCTTGTCTATTCTGGTAAGTCCCTTGGCTGAGGAATATCAGAGAAATAAAAGCCAGGAAGAGTGTCAAGAATGCAAATACGCTCTTCATACAGCTAAGTCAGCATTGGTTTTAGTGCTGCTGTCTTGGCTATTGTCTCTTCAACTAAAACACTTCAAATTAAGGCTTTTCTACATCTATTACCCAAAACATGTGGCAGGCTGTAAGGTTCCTTGGCTTTTCTGTCAAGTGATTTACAGTGATTTCACAATGGAGAACATATACTCACACAAAACTAGCATTTTATAAAATCACAAAAGTATCACATTTAGACTTATGCATTTATTTATTTGTGGTTTTTTGATGTAGGGTCTCACTCTAGCCCAGGATGACCTGGAATTCACTATATAGTCTCAGGATGGCCTTGAACTCATAGCAATCCTCCTACCTCTGCCATCCAAGTACTGGGATTAATGATGCATGCCACCATGCTCAGTGAATGTATTTTTTTTAATTATTTATTTTTTCAGAAGGCAATGAGAGAGCCATGGTCAATCCAACTCCACCAATAAGCCACAGGATGATGGGGAACATCCTGGCAAGAGATGAACCATGATATCATGTAGGCCCCAAATGAAATCTTGAGAGAGTGGCATGATAAACAAGAGACCTATCACCACAGTCAGTCAATTGACCCAGGATAGGTCAACGAGACAAACACCGATATCCAACACAACCCAAAGCAGAAGTCCAGAGACACTTAAGATAGCAACAATAAAGCAGCCTTAAAAACCCACCATGATGCAGGGAACTGAGCAGAAGAGGGAGCAGAAAGATTGTAAGAGCCATGGTGGGGGAGAATATCCAGAGACATAGGCCCCCTCGGCAACAACACACAAGGTGGAGGGAACCTGGCTACCTTCTGTGCTATTCATGACCTCCTACCCCATGGACTGACCCAGCACACCCACCCAGCAGGGCCCCCAGTGGGTTGGGGACAGGGAGGAGGGAAATGGGGGTACCATCATAAGATTTGCTCATACAATGTATCTAATTAAGGGCAATAAAGATATCAAAATATTACTTATTTGGGCTGGAGAGATGGCTCAGAGGTTAAGGTGCTTGACTGCAAAGCTGATGACTGGAGTTCGATTCCCCAGTACCCATGTAAAGCCAGAAACACAAAGTGGTGCATGCATCTGGAGTTAGCTTGAGGTGGCTAGAGGCCCTGGCACACCCATTCTCTCTCACTTCTCTCTCTCTCTCTCTCTCTCTCTCTCTCTCTCTCTCTCTCTCTCTCTCACTCTCTCTTTGCAAATAAATAAATGTTTTTTTAATTATTTATTTAAGAGAAAGAGAAAGGGAGATGGAACGAAAGAGCTAGCCAGAGGGAGATTGAGTCTGGGTGCACCAAGACCTAGCGCCGCTGTAAACAAATTCCAGACACACGAGGACCACTTTTTGCCTCTGGCTTTCTGTGGGTACTGGGGAATCAAACTTGCAAGTAAGCACCTTTAACTGCTGAGCCATCACCATGGCCCCTGCATGTATGTATTAATCACAAAGCTTTACTGAGTGTTAGGCATTCAGCTAGGATCATATCCCCCAGACCAGGGTCACAGACAGTAAGATTTTACACTCATGTGAGTATCACTGGAATTTAATGTGAATTTATAGATCTTTGACTGGTTTATGATAAAGTAGTAGTCCCTGATTCAAATGGAATATTCGTTTTCCTGAGCCTATCTGACTGTTGGAATCTTACAATCACTTCTAGGATCAGAAATTGTATAAGTGAGAAGTCATTTGAGGAAAAACAACCAGCCAACAACACTACATTGTATTGAAAGATTCTACATGCCGTCCCCCTTGGTGGTAGTCTACAATCACATTTGCAATCAGGAGGTAAGTCACCAACTCTCAAAACTGTGTGCATGATTAAATAGTGCTTTCGGAAAATGACCTAAAGACGCTAGGGAGATGGTTCAGTGTGTAAGGCTGAATTCCCCAATCCAGTTCCCCAAGCCACACCTAAAAAAGCTGGAGACTCTCAGTGAGGACAGCAAAAAATATGAGACTAAGTGAAACCCTTCCTCAAGAGTGAGTAGAAGGTAAGGGATAACCTTGAAAGTTGTCCTCTGACCTCCACACATGAACTGTGGCATGTCTGCACTCACACACTTATAAAAAATTGACCTGTAAGTGTAACATTTCATCGAAAGCACACCAGTAATACGAATTAGAAACACCCAAGTTTCATAATTTTAATTAATTAATAAAATTGCCTAAAGCCAATGAAAACTCCAAAAGTCTGTATACAATAAAGAGATCAATATATTCTGGCAGGATTACTAAAAACATGTAGAGAGTCCCAAGGCTCTAAAATTAGTTGCCTATCCCTTGGAATCTGAAGCCCCAAACTCTGGGTAATTCCCATCAGAAGATTTTGCAGAGATTGAATTAAGAGAGTCTGAAATCTGATGGATTCCCTCTTTAAGAATACTAGCTTTTTTAATCATAAGCTACTGAAATATCAGCAAGCAATCAAATTAATGAGAGATTAAAAGGAGCGTGCCCAAGGATACATCAGTACATTAACGTCAGCGGATTAGTTTTACAATCTGCATTGACGGAAATGTTGGTTGCTTGCAAGATGGAGCCCTTCTCTCTGGCTACTACCCTTCAACTCTTACATCTTGAAAGTGAAGGACTTGAGGCTTTAGTGGCCTTGAACGCTCAAGGACGTCCTGATCACTGGGTCCACTGTTTCAGAGTTCAGGTGTCAGGAATTGAGCTTGATGGGAAAAGCTGCCTTGATCCTGCAAACCCTACCCACAAGTCTTAGCAGTAAAGCAATGTTTCACTCCAGAACAAAGGCAGGTGGAGCTGTGAGCTCCGTGAGTTTGAGTTCGCTGGCAGGTACATCAGGGGAGAGATAGCTTTCTCATGGTAGAGGACCACAGATACTCATTGCACCGCTGACTAGATCCAAATCAGGCAGGTCATGCAGACCAAGAGTAATAATGTTTTCTTACACCATCTCCATAAAACAGAGGGCTAGGAGATTCCATGAGCCAAATTAGAACACACAAAACCAGTCTCATTTTCACTCCATGCGATTTTGGAATTTAGGGAGTCATAAGAAAAACAAAAGCCCTTTAATCCCAGCACTCGGGAGGCAGAGGTAGGAGGATTGCCATGAGTTCAAGGCTAACCTGAGACTACGTAGTGAATTCCAGGTCAGCCTGGGCTATAGTGAGATCCTACCTCGAAAAACCAAAAAAAAAAAAAAAAAAAAAAAAAAAAAAAAAAAAAAAAAAAAAAAAAAAAAAAGAAAAGAAAAAGAAAAACAAAAGCACTTGCTACCATAATGCTAAAATAAAGTAATGGATACAGGTTTAACATAGTTCCTTTAGCAACAACAAAAATCAAACAAATGACAATAATAAACCTGGATACAGGATTCAGTAACTTTGGGTGACCAGCTAACTTTACCCAAGAAAGAAACCCTGATGCTTCCCAGGGGAATTATTTTATAGAAGTGGTTAAAGACAACATTGGTTTTTGTCTTATTAATTACATCACAGATTATCACTTAGCAATTCTCTGAGCAATTGGAGTGAGTGGTTATTATTTATTGCTGCCAATTAACAGTAGCTATATATAGGAGATATTGTAAAACATCAACATTCATTTATCTTCAAAGTAGGTCTAAAATATCCTATACTCTGAAGAGCAAAACGGAATTTGGGAAATGCATTACAAATGTATATAAATGTGCATGCATTTTAAATACTAAAAGAAAAAAACATTTTGACTTGGAATTTCGCCATGGGAGAATTTCAGCACCCATACTTAAGAAAATCAGAGATTGACTAAAATTGAAAAACATTCAGAGAGGAGCGATTTGGGAAGATCAGCAGTGACTTTCAAAGAGAAAATTTTTAAATGCTCAGCTTTTGAAGAATTCTATCTCGAACTTTCCCTCCTGCTTTAATCATTGTTTACTAAAAGTGATGGCCTTTACCTACTCATTTTTGTTAGTCAAGCTATAAGGATGAATTTCCTAACCTTTATGCACATAGAACCTTCCAGAGCGAAAGAACTGGACCTTTGTCTCCTTCACAACTTTCCCGGAGTCACTGACGCACTTACATCGCCCAAAGAGAACACAGTGCAGAGAGGATGGCCCGGTGAGGTCAGCTACACGGCACAGGGACCACAAGGTGAGAGCCGAAGTCCACAGTGTGAGCACGGGGTAAGGACTCAAATCAAAGGTGTCCTGACACTCCCAATCAGGTGCTCACTCAGCAGCTCCACAAGATCCCCTCACTGCAGGTGTCTGAGAGTAAACAGGGACCAGCCAGGCAAGATTTTAGCATCGCCTAGGTTAATCTCAGCTCAGGATTCTTTTGGGGCCTCCAAACTCCCTCTCTTGGAATGGAAATTGCACATCTTAGCATTTTGTGAGAGATGGATTCATTTTTCTGTTTTAAACGCACATTCACAAGATATTGTTCAACCAGGATTTTAATGGTTTTTGTCTATGGGCTTGGAAGGTGGCTCAGTTGGTAAAGTACTATGTCAAATGACAGATAATGTGGCGTGTCCCTGTTATTCTAACATGCATTATAGTGGACATTTTGAATAATCAAGAGATGACCCCAAGTATATAGAAAGACTTACATATACTACATGCAGACACTATACTGCTAAATATAAAGGACTTTATATCTCAGATTTTGTTATCTGCAAGAGATCTCATACCACTTACCTATAGATACCAAGAGCTTACCATAGTCATACAACTTTTTAAAAAATTATTTATTTATTAGCAAGGAGAGAAAGAGGGAGAGAATGGGTGTATCAGGGCCTCCAGCCACTGCAGATGAATTCCAGATGCATGTGTCACTTTGTGCATCTGGCTTTATGTGGGCATTGGGGAATCAAACCTGGGTCGTTAGGCTTTGCAGACAAGCACCCTAACCGCCAAGCCATATCTCTAGCCCTCATACAACTTTAAAATAAAAACAAAAATAAATGAATATTTAACTAAAAGCAGCCACAAAATTCTCCATAATCGTGTTTACTTTTTTACTTTGGAAGGAAATAAAAGTACCATGCCTGGGATTATAAACAAATTTGGGCTTATCCTTGGAGAAGTCATAGCAGCACAGAGCTCAGGGCAATGGGAACAGATTAGGAAGTAACTAAAACCTTAGGCTGACAGGCCTTGGAAAAGAAACAGAGAGAAATCAAATCGGACTGAATATGGATAATGAAAAGGCAAACAGGACTTGAACATAGCATGATGTTCCAGGCTCATACAGCATAATTGTATATTGATGTAACGGAAAGAAATGATTTAAGGAAAATATTACTTCCAAATATTTTCAGAATATTTCTTTTTTTTATTTCTCTATTTATTGTGTCCAGAAGCAGAAAGTTCTTAAATTACTGCTGGAAAGATACATTTTTGAAAAGCAGAATGTGCTGTCATGGAGGGTTGTTCATAATGTGAAGGGGTTACCAAGAGATTTCAAATCAATTTCTTGGGTGACCTTAAGGTATACAGAATTTTAGAGTTCTTTCAAAGCTTTCATCTTTATACATGAGAAAAACTAAGGCCCAGAGGACACAGCTAATAAATATCAGAGACAAGATTTGAACTTCAGTGTCTGAATCTCACAGTTGGAAGGGACCTGAAAGATCATCAAATCCCCAGACAGCCAGAAGGGTTTGTTCCTGCCAACTTTTTATTAAAAAATGTCCAAGCAAACAGGAAAGTTAAAAGAATAATATGATAATACACTTATGTGTATGTTTGCGTTTGATTTGACAGTTGTGGACATTTTGCAGAGTTGCCTGTTCTATCCTGCATACCTGTGTATAACGTGTGTGGGAATAGTGACAAGGAAGTTAGAGAACTTTTACATATCATGACCTTGTCTTTGTAATTCTGTGTTTTGCCTATAGAATTCCCTAACAGTTGGGTTGGCCTATTGTTTTCTCCAAATGCCAGTGGATTTATCCCTGGAGTAGATTCCACAGGCTTGCTCAGGTTCGGGTTTAATCTTTCTGGTTGGACATTTTCTAGATGCAGATGTGTCAATACTGGAATTCCTTCCCAATTCTGACCAGCGTCCAGCGGTTGCTGCACTTACTTTTGCAAAGAAAGTCAAAGGCTATATATATCAAAGTTTAGCAGAAAGCGGTGCTAAAATGACCTGCTGTGGGCAAGGGTGGAGTGAGACCAGCTCTCAAGTTATAGCGATCAGGGAAAATTAGTTTCTTTCTTTCACATTTAAAAAAATTTGTTTGAGGTAAGGTCTCACTCTAGCTCAGGCTGACTTGGATTTCACTATGTTATCTCAGAATGGCCTTGAACTCATGGTGACCCTCCTACCCCTGACTCCTGAATGCTAGGATTAAAGGAGTGTGCCACCATGCCTGTTTGAAATATTTTTAATTGGGATACTTAATAGGTTTCCCATGAAGTTACAGTCGTTTCTGTGCATGTGTGTGTTTTTAGTTCAATACAAGCTCAGCTGGTTGGTGTTGTAGCTAGCTCCACATTGCTCGGATGAACATCCAAACCAGACAGGTTTATGGAAAGAAGGGGTTTATTTAAAGTTCACAGATCCAGGGGAAGTTCCAGAATGACAGAAGAAGCTGGGACCCTTTCACAGATCCAGTCAGAGAGACACCAGCAGCAGCCAGCACCACACACAAGCACAGCCAGAGCTCAAACCTCTCTGCAGACTTCTAGGCTGGAAATTAGATCCATCCCTAAACACACCTTAGTGTGGAACTCCAGGATCCACACCCAATGACAGCTCTTCCAGTCAGGAGGCTGGAAATCCAGGTTACAAGAGCCTATGTCTGTGCGGTGGGGTGGGGGGGCATGCATTCAAATACCACAGTTGGCATTCATCTGCCTTCTCAGTGAAGTCACGCCTTGCTCGCCTTTTCTAACTCCATTCTCCCAGCCTACAAAATCGATAATCACTAATCTGTCCTTTCTAAAATGGTGTCATTTTAAACAAATTGTATAAGTGTTATGTCACTTACTTTTTCAATATTGACCTTTTCACTGTTAATTACCTACAGATTCATCCATGTTGCTATATGTGTAATTAGCTTGCTCCTCTTACTGCTGAGCTGTACTCAATGGTACAAATGTGAAAGTTTAATCAACAAACCTGCTCAAAGACCTTGAACTGACTTTAGTTTAGGGTTATTACAAACAAAACTACTATGAGCATTTGTACATGTAGTTTTCATTTCCCTAAGATGAATGCCCAGGAATGAGAGTTTTGTTATTGATGTTTTCAAGAAACTGAAAAAACTGCTTTCCAGAAATTGGATACAGGGCTGGAGAGATGGCTCAGCGGTTAAGGCACTTGCCTCCAGTGCCTAAGGCCCCTGGTTCAATTCCCCAGGACCCACATAAGCCAGACCCAGAAATTGGATACAATCTGACATCTCTGCTAACAATGTTGATGAGTAACACACATTCTCTGCTTTTTCATCAGCATTTGGTGTTGACACTATTTTTTCCTTTCTTCCTTCCTTCCTTCCTTCCTTCCTTCCTTCCTTCCTTCCTTCCTTCCTTCCTTTCCTTCTTTCCCTTCCTTGATTCCTCCCTCCCTTCCTTTATGTATGTGGACAGGGTTGGTTGTACTGATCATCAGTCTTCTGATTGTTAGGCAAGTATTCTGCCACTGAGTCATATTCACAGCCCACTCTTTTTGATTTTAGTCATTCTGATAGATGTGTTGTGTTATTTTATTACCATCTTGATTTGCATTTCCTAGGGACTCATGAAGCTATTCTGGCCTCAAATGAGTTGGGGAATGGTTCTTCTTTTTCTTAATATTTTAATTTATATTTTATTTATTCATTTCAAGCAGATACACACAGAGAAAGAGAGAGAGAGAGAAAGAGAGAAAGAGAGAGAGAGAGAGAGAGAGGGAGGGAGGGAGGGAGAGAGAACGCACCAGGGCCACCACCTTGTGGGTCTGGCTTATGTGGGTCCTGGGGAATTGAACCCAGGGCCTTAGGCACTGGAGGCAAGTGCCTTAACTGCTAAGCCATCTCTCCAGCCCCGGGGAATGGTTCTTCTTTTTTATTTTTCTGAAGAGATTAAGTAAACTTCATGTTAATACTGATTTCATATCTTGTAAAATTCTCTAGTGCAACCACATGTACTTGAAATTTTCTTTTCTGAGAGTTTAAAAATATGCTTGTAAGGACATCAAAAAGTAAAGCTTTTATCCTAAAGGCATAGGTTGTTGCAGGTAAATCCAAGTGCCAGAACTGGGTTACCACCCAGAGTGAGGTTGCTTAGGGAGGCCCATGAGGTCTCCCCAAAAATGCAGACTATTACCAAAACACTTGGTTATGCACAAACATTTAAATGGTTAGACCCTATAGCTGAAGACACCACCTGTGATGGTTAGGTTTTGTTGTCAACTTGATCTTTTTAATTATCTTGGGTAGGTCTCTCAGGATGTTTACAGGAAGGCAGACTCTCAGCAAGGGGCAGGATGTAAAGAAATCCAAAGGATCTAGAAGTAAACATCCTTTCCTGTGTGGGCAGTGCAGGAAGGAAATTCCAAAGACTCAGGAAGCCATTAAGTCTGGGGAAGGGTTGCAAGACCCCACCCTAAGGCTATATAAAAGGGAAGAAATTCTCTCCTTGGCTCTCCTGCCTGTTTGCCGTTCTGCATGTATGGTGTTGGTGATGGGTTTCTCTCTCTGCTTGGACCTGTGAAAGAGGGCCAGCGTCTTTCACTGTTATGGAACTTCTCCTCAATCTGTAGCTTCAATAAATACGTTCCTCCCCCAAATTGTGCCTGATTTGAAGATTCATCCCAGCAGCATGTGGGCTGACTGCAATACTACCACAGTAGACACTGGATGTCAAGAGATCACATTGGAACTGGGAATGAAGCCAGCAGGGAGCTCTCAGTGTAGAAAAGTGCTTTGTGAGCTGGTGGGGGGTAAAATCCCCGACAGTGTGAACAAGCAGTGGATCCCGCAAGCTACAGATTCAACCAAGCCAGGTAAAATGTCACACCAGTGCAAGAGTGGCACATATGCTATGGGGGTAATGAGCTGCTCTCTGATTGGATATGAGGCCTGCTCAGTGGGAAGGAATTCATATCTGATACTGAGAACCCAATCAGAAGCCTATGACTTGGAAGGTCATAGACCCTAAAGGGAAGCCTCCACTGCTCTTTGTCTAAATGAAGTTATGTCTACCAAGTCTTCTAAATGTCTAAGTTTATTTCCTCTGACCCATGCTGTTCTCACTCTTATAGAATCTTCTTTTTATAGATGGTAGTGAACACCAGGGAGACCCAAGACCATCAGTACAAGAAAAAAAAAGCCAACTGCCTATCATGAGATGAGTCACCTCTATTACCTCTGTCAAGGTCCAGGAAACATTACAAAGAAATGGTGTATTAAATATGATTGCTGTTCTCCTGGCTAGCCTGACAACCTCCTCCAAGGAGATAACAGTAGACACTGAGAAGACTCAAATCTCATTAAAGCAGAAAATCAGAGGCTTCTGAGAGATCAACACTAAAGGAAACTTATGCCCTTCAGGGTTCAGGGAACGTTGTAGAGGAGGGAACAGAAAGAATGTTAGAGCCACAGGGTGGGAAGGTGTACTCTGAGGCATTGTCTGCCCCCCACCACAGAGACTGGTACATTGAGGACCCCACAATGAACAGCTGGTAAACCCCCTGAGGAGGGCCCTCAGTGGAAAGGGTGGAAAGAGAGGGAACATAGGAGTACAACCCAATGGGAATATGACTGTTATGTAATATGCTCATATAATAAAGTTATCAATTTAAAAGTATATAAAGATATAGAGATTATCTTTCAGCTTGAATTTGGTATTTGAGGATTGATCCATTTTTTTCTGATACAGACTAAAGGCTTTTCCTTTATTTTCTTTCTCACAGCTATAAGATCTCTAGTGAAAGAAACCGTTCATCTTTTCCTTGATTTTGGTGACCTATGTTTTCTTTCTTTTTATTGTCAGTCTGGCTAGAGATTATCAATTTTGTTAATTTTTAAAGCTACCTTTTTGCATTTTTTGTTTTTCCTACTTCAATGTTGTTTGTTTTGTTCTTTATTATTTATTTTACTTGCTTTGAGTTCATTTGCTCCATTTTTCTCCTAGTTTTTTTGAGGTATAGAGTGGGATTTTTGTTTTGAGATCATCCTTTCTCCCATGAGCATTGCATTTGATGTCTCTCATTAGTGCTTAGCTGCTGCTTCTACATATGGTATGTTCTGCTTTTATCTCATTAGTTGTAAGTAACTTTCCTAATTTTATTTGAGGTTGAACTATTTAGAAGGACATGCAGAATTTCTATGTTCTTTGGGATTCTTCTGTTGTTTTTCTGTTATTGATTCTACCATGGTCAGAGAATATACCTGTATGATTTCATTTGCTTTAGTTTGTTAGGCTTTGCTTCAGATAGAGTCTGTCTTGATGAATGCCAAGAACAGATATTCATCATGTACAGCTCTGGTTGTAACTCTTAATATTAATTTTATGCTGATGCTGTGTTACAACATCATATATAGTAATGACAGGACCAATGTTTTGCTTTCTCCAGTGGCATGGAAGCCTCACTTCAGTTACATCCCTTGGCTCTCTCCTCTTTAAATACCATCATCTTGATTACCAGAAAGTATCAAAATTAGCATACAAATATTTATTGTGATGTGTCTTATTTTGTTTTTCTTATTTGGGATTGTTTAGGTCCTTAATTCACAAATTGTGACTTTCAATCAAGTTGGAGAGTTTTCAGCCATTCAAATAATTTATAATTTATTAATAATTAAATTTTCAAATAATCTTTCAGTCTATTTACTCTCTTCTCTCCCTCTGAAACTCCAATGATATAACTACTGGTCTTTAGTACATTATCCCACAGGTTCCTGAGTCTGTTAATTTTTTTCTTGGTCTATCTTCTCTCTGTTCAGAATGGTAAATTCTGTTAACCTGACCTCAAGTTCACTCACACTGTCTATTTTCTTCTCCACTCAAGCTTACCCAGCAAGATATATGAAATTGTCCTTTATTATATTTTTAAGTTACACAATTTCCACTTGGCTGTTTGTTAAGTAACCTATATTCCTTTGTTGACATTTTTAATATTTTCACTTATTTCAAGAGAATTTTTAACCAATTCCTAAAGCTTTTATATAAGAGTAACTTTTAAAAATCAGTTAATTCTAGAACCTGATTCATCTATTTCCATTGATTGATTTTTTCTTATTGTTTTTTAAGTTATAATTTTTTTTGGTTCCTGGAATGGGGTTGGTTTTCAGGTTTTGTTTTGTTTTTGATATTTTTATTCTAATGTAAAGAGACTCTCATCATGCCATTTAAGATCATTATTATTATTATTATTATTATTTTATCAGCTATCCCTCCCCACCACTGGCACCAGTCTAAGTTTTGTTTGGTTTTCTGAGACAGGGGTTCATTCTATAGCCCTGTGGCTCACTGTGTAGCCTTGACTGGCCTAGAACTCATGGGAATCTTGCTGCCTCAGTGTCCTGAGTGCTGAGATTACAGGCATGAGCCAAGTGTGAGTCTAAGTTTAGCAGTATAGCTCAGTCTTCACCACTTTTGAGTATGGGAGCTTGTTCAATTTTGGTTGATGGCTTCATTGAGAAGGCTTTGTTTAGAACTGCCTGAGAAGTCCCTAACTGTACGGATTGCTTAGAGGAATCCAGACTTAAGCAAATGGAGAGAAGAGACAGTGCAGAAACCTAAAGTAATTTACTAAGGGAACCAAAACTTAACCAATGATAGAACCTATCGTGTCTTCCTGGAACAAGAAGAGAACATGTACCCATGACCTTCCAACACCCCTGATACTTCAATCTTTCTTAAGAACTTCCTCCAGCCCACACCACCTATTAGGTAAGACTTCATCTCTATTCAAATTCATGGGCAGACAAGATAGAGGACGCCTTCACAGGAAATGACCAGTGCTGTGAGCTTGTTGCAACATCACTGTGGGGGTGACAGGGACTCACAGTGAACTAAAGGCACTACTCGGTCAGCATCCTCTGCACAGGAACTCTTCATTTGTGCTTTTTTTCTGTCCAAGTTTTTAAAAATATCTTTATTATGAATAAGTTTATACATTGTATACATTACATGAGCAAATCTTGTGAATGTGTCCCCGTTTCCCTCCTCTCTGTCCCCTACCCACTGGGGTCCTTCCTCGGTGCGCATACTGGATCTGTCCGTAGGTTAGGGGGTATGAACTGCACCAAGGGAGACAGTTTTTCGTTGTTTTTTTTTTTTTTTCTCCATTCCCCTTGTGCTTTGCCTTAGATTTCATTGCATGTGAGCCATGAGAGAATATTAGAAGACAGGAAAACAGAACGTATATTTTCTAAGCTGCCTGGGGTCTGAAAATTATTTCACTGTGTATGCACACTTAACAAGATGGTAGATTACAGAGCAAGCTTATCTTCTGAGCAATAAACACTGGCATTCAGGAGCCAGCGCAATCCTAATGGTTCCTTGAAATGGTTCCCCCTTGCAATGCATTATGGCGGTACTTTACGATAAGGAGAAAAGTATGTTCAGTACAACATCAGATAACACCAAATATGCAGACTCGCAAGAGGAACAGCTCACTTGGGAAAGAGAGAAAAGAGCTCAAGGAAAATTATCATCTAAGAGATGCTAACTAGACCTCTGGTGAGAGACGTCAGCAATGAACCTTATGGGACACCTGACTCTTCAGTGGTCAAAAACCCTCAGAAGTACATAAAGAGCAGCTACACCTTAATGAGTTTTACTTCATTTTATCCTCTGGGACTTATTATTGTATGCAAGAGATTAAAATGAAACTTCATGAAAAATCTCCTTGTCTGGCACAAAAGTATGGTCCTTAATGATAGGGTTCAGGGGTTGTCAGTTGACAGTGCACACCTGTGCTGTGTTTGGTGCGCACCTGAGGGCCTCTTAGCAGCCGCTCCCCAGCAATGATCTTTTCCGTGGAAAACTTTAACTTATGTCAGCTTATTCTACATTTACATATTTTTCTCTTTGGCATTTTTCAACCAGGAGAGGTTGGGATCAATTACACTAGAATTGCAAATCACTTTAAATTGTTTCTTACTGACTCCAAGTGGGAAATTGAGAATGTTCTCAGCACTCCGATGGGAAAGGAAATGGAAAACAAAAAAACAAAAACAGAACACACACACATCAAAACAAAAAAACAGAGGAAAAAATATAAGAGAATCCTTTTGCTGTGTGCTTTGAAGCATCTCGTCATCCAGTTCTTTCCCCTGGCACGGATAGATGGTGCCTGGCAAAGCATGGGTTCCTATGCCAAAATCTAAGGAGTACCCTTGGCCTCTTCTGTCCTCCTCTTCCATGAATGCATACTCAATGGTCAAACCTTATTGGTTCTTATTTTTAAACTCGTCATGACCAGAGCCTGGGCAGATGGGAGGTTTTATTTTTATTTTCATTTTCTATCTTTTAATGTGTCTGCCTCTGCCATTAGCACAGAAGCCCCAAGAGTGAAGGGCTATCATCTGTCTGGATTTTGGCACTGGGCTTTACAGAGGGCCAGTGTCTGCCAAATGAATGACCACATTATCCAGGGAAAAAGTAAAACCCATTTACAAAGAAACTTCCAGGGAACACCATATTGGTAGGTTTCATATTTACAGGTGATGTGATGTAATTATGTACTGCTTTGTAACTAATTAGAGATAGTTAAAGGTTCTCATTAGTGTTTGGTAGGAATCTTTCTTATTTTCGTGAGGAAAACATATTTATTTATATAGGCCTTAAGGGTTCCCAAGAGAATAGTATCCTTATCACTCTTGGGCTGTTTTGTTTCCTGATCTTTATCTCTTCACAGGAACATTTTCTAAAATTTTCATCCTCTTGCCCCACCTCCAGAAATGCTGATGTAATCATTTTAGAGTAGGTCTCAGGCAACCAGGGTTAAGAAAAGTTGACTGACAGTTGGTATCAACTGTGAGAAGTCATCAGGAAATGCTCTATGCTGGATAATTAGATGTTTATTCATTTTTAAATATTTTTATTCAGATTTGATAAACAAAGAATTACCTTTTCAGACATTTGACCAATGTATCTCATTTTAAAGCAACTCAGAAGAAAAGTAAATACATGCTTTCTTCAGTGTCTAACATAACTAAGAGTACATCTGTCTAGAGCCCTGAGATCACTTCCTGAGATGATTCTTGCTGCATTCCCCAGAATGCTTGCCCCACCACTCAAGCTAAGGTCCCTCCCCTGCCTCATCCAAGGAGACTGCCAGCCACAAGATCCACTTTCTCCAACACCTGCGGCTACCAGCTATAAGAAGCTGTTAACATGCCTTTCTTCTTCAGAAGGCAAATTTTGGAACTAAAGAAAAGAGTAAAGCAAATTCCTTCAACAAGAAAACTAATTCAGACTCTAAGGGGATATTCTTTTTATTTGTATTTGTTCATTCATTCATGCATGTAGTACCCATAATGTCTGAATATTGTATCTGAATGTATCAGCTCATCTTTAGTCAGGTTTACTGTTATTGTTTTAAATTTATTTATATCTCATTTTCTTCATCTGTATAATTCAAATGATATTAAATCTATAGGATTTTGTGAAAAAAAATACATTTAATGAATTTAAAAAGGACCTAGCATAGAAAGCACACAATATAGGCAATTATTATTGTATATGTTGGTCTTATGGGACACTACCATATTCTGTTTTATATCAATTATTTACATACATGCATATGTACATAGCATGTTCAGTATATTTCATCACTACAGAAAATTGCTTTTCCTTTTCTTTACCCCCATACTAGCCACTAAGGTTTGAAGTGAATAGAGGATGGTAATAGCAGAAATATTTAATTTTACTTTATACCATATTTTCTTTTTTTACAGTATTTTCTTTAGTAGCAGCATCATGACATTTCCTCAAAGGCATCACCAAAATCTACATTTCTAGCCCTAAAAGTTGTCTGCTGAGGAATCTGCATGGAAAAGAGAACAATTCAAAGGGGACGAAAGACTCTGCATTCAGTATTAATGTTCTAATTGCCCCATGACTCAGGCCATACCCAGAATTTGCGCAGACTGTTACCCAGAGGCTCACACTTATGCTTCCTGTGTTTAGTTTCCCTCTTTGTGTTTGGATGCTTCTCCTCATTTCAGGCTTTCTGGGTGGCAATACCAAAGAGTCAAGAGCAAGTACACTGTCTCTCGCTGTGCTACCCTGAAGATGGACACTCAGCAGTAAGTGAACTGCAACAGCGTCTCCATATTGCTCAGTAAACAACTGACCAGTCAACCTTCTGGGAGGTTCTCCACCCAGGACTTCATCTAAAGGAGGGCACAGCTTGCCATTAGCTACCCAGGCCTACATTGAAGTTTGCATCTTAATGCCAAGCTGAAACACCAGCCAATCAACATCCCCAGATGTATGTCACAGTATAGATATTGAAACATATTGATATAAATCCAATGATCATCAGAAATTCAGAATGGATGAGGGCCAATCAATATAAGTAAGCACTTTATGCATTTGAAGGGACTTGTGATACACCAGTTAATCCTCAGAAGGATATGTCTGCAGTCCATTTGAAGTCCTATTTGTTTAGTTAAATTGAGTGGAACAGTAAGGTCATCAGTGTAGAGCACCAGCATCACTCTGATGGTAATACCTGAAACCAGATGGGCACCTTTTAAAAATTCAGGATTTCAGAATGTTGGGTCTATATTTATCCCTCCACTTTCTACTCTTCTCTCAACTGCAATTTCCTTTGATCATTTTGGCACTCAAAATAGCTCTTTTGGACATTGTTCCATCCTTTCAAAGTTCAATTATAACACATTATAATTATGTCTGGCTAGAATAAAAAATCTGCTCAGCACGCACTGTTAATCCTCTGCAGATAGTGGTGCCTTGCTATTTGCTTCTCAGGATGGATGCTGGGAGTCCCTGTCTAAATGGCTCTATGGAATGCAGAGAGTGGCTTTTCCAAGCCCCCATTTCATGATAATTTGTGAGAACTGAACTTTGGAAAGGTACAATAAATATCTCTCCTGTTTTTCATTACTGGATTGTACATGCCCAACTTTGAAACAGATGCAGAGCCTTCCAAAAGAAGGCAAGCACCATTTCTGACTTTAAGTTCACCACTCAGGAAGACCAAGAAGAAAACAAAATGCCACTTATAGTGGGAAAAGTGGTGGTGATCAAGACAGGGCCAAGTGAGACAAGCCCCTCTTCACAGAGAACTATGTGTAAAGGGAATATGGGTAACAAGTGCCCACATTGAAGGTCAAGGGCTAAGCTGTGATGGAGCCAAGCTCTCTCCTCCTTCTATTACCTTTTCCCTTCGATGGGCAAAGAATCCTCCTTTATCATTTTCCCCTCCTGCCAAGCCAGTTGCACAGTTAGAAAAATTCTAAGCCCCTCTGGTCCCCTAGGAAGGCAGAATGAAGCCAGAACAGAGCTGAGGCAGGGAGGAGGGTTCTGAGAAGTAGGTGCTTGCTGGACACTCCAGATCACAAGAGCAGTACAGCTGGTTAAGCACTACCTAACCCTCCAGAGATATTTGAGGCACATCACCAAGCACCTGCCTTGCAAACACCCCTCAGAAATCTAAGATGTTGACAGGTGGCTAGCTGAAGGTTAGACAAGTTATTGGCTTCCATCAGAAAGCCAACCAACACATTTTCATGACCTCTTCATCATCTGTTGCAAAGGAGAGAGAGAGCATCTGTGTTAATTCATAGTGATCACATTCTAGGCCTTGCAAAATCTTCTCAAAACCCATCAATTAGGTTCAGATCAATGATGGTTTATATTCATAGTTAACTGGCAAACTCTAGATTGGGTTAGCCTGTGGGCATGCCTTTGAGAAATTATCTTAATTGGGTTAACTGAGGCAGAAAGACCCATTTTAACTGCAAGTGGCACCATTCCAGGGGTTTGGGTCCTGAGCCATACCGAAAGGTGAGGGCTGGATGAGCAGATACCGTCACTGCTCTGTTTTCTCACTTCGGACCTGCTTCAAGCTGCTTGAAACCATTGCGGCCCAGCTTTCTTCACCTCCATGGAACTAGAAGCTGCAATATACCCTTTCTTAAGTTGACTTTGTCAGTCATTTGTGCTACAGCAATGAGAAAAGATAACCAATAAAAGACAGCACTGTCCAAATCTGCTAGTACAACTTCAGCTTTCCCCTCCAGCATTAAAGGAAGAAATACTGCCAGAATGTCTCCTACAGCTCTTCCTTCTTATATATAGAAAAATTCTCAACCCATGAGGAAATGGCCAACCAAGAAACCACTCAGAACAAATCATCCTGGTTTGTCTTTGACAGGGATGTGCAGCCTGGGGAACGGAGGCCCACCATGATGACCATACCAGATGTTGGGTCCCAAGTTGACTAGGGCCCTCTTGATAGATGATTGAGGAAATGAACATGAGTTCCTGGTCCGGAAGCTGAGCCTGTGATTAGAACATACATATTCACAAAGGGCCCCCAAAAGAGAATGGACAGCCAGCTGTGAATGTATTATGTGTGTAGACTGGGCCACAGAGGACAAAGAGCTTGCTTTAGTAGGGCAGCGGACAGCTCCATTCATCTGTGCATTTTAACACAGGTCTATTATCTTTAATGGCCTGTACCGCCATCCAATTTCATCCCAGTGTAAATGATCGACCTGGTTCCTTCTACACAGAATCATGGAATGATCAACACATAGAACAGAATTCATTTCATTGTGGTGGCTGGAAAATGAAGAAATGATAAGATGAAAAGGAGATGTTTTCTATTGTTCCCCTACTAGGCATAATTTATTCTTTTCAGTGAATTTTGAAGTTACATATTTTTATCAACAACACTCTTCAGGTTATTATCACTGAGCCTGAATCATATTAGTGATGTGCACCGAGCTGACAGGAGGGGTACCTGGTATGCAATTCAAGTAAACAAGACCAGGGTGTCAAATTGTCTGCATTCCCCAAACTGCCAACCTGAGACATTTCATGACAGACATTAAAGTTCCTGTTTGCTTCCTAATAAAACAATTTTAAAAGTCATCCAAATAAAGATGTGCCCAGTACTAACACAGACCATTAGGGAAATCTCTCAAAAAAGTTAAAAATAGAAATGCTGTATGACTAGCAAGCCTACCTCTAGGTATCTATCCAAAGGAAATTAAACATGTTGAAAAAGATAGCTTCACTCCCATGTTTACTGTTCCTTTATTCATAATAGCCAAGCTATGGGCTCAAACCAAATCTCAGTGAATTCATGGGTATAATTTAAAACTCATTTTAAAAACATGGCATAATTCTGCCTTAAGAAGAAAGAAATCATTTTAGTTTGACAATGTGGATGAAATCTGATTATATTTTATATTATATTAATTGTGCTATATTATGGTAAAATATATTAAGTGAAATTCACCAGGACAGTGAAAATGCTGTATTATCTCACTCATATTCATGGTACAGAAGCAGTGTACCCAAAGCTTGAGGTGGGTACTGGAAAATGTTCAAAAGATATAAAATTTGCTCTCTCTTTGTGATGGTTAGGTTTTGTTGTCAACTTGGATCTTTTCAATTATCTTGGGTGGGTCTCTGAGGATTTTTACAGGAAGGCAGCCTCTCAGCAAGGGGTAGGTTGTAAAGAAGCTCAAAGAAGCTGGAAGTAAACATCCTTCCCAGTGTGGGCCATGCAGGAAGGAAATTCCAGAGACTCGGGAAGCCAGTAAGTCTGGGATAAGGTTGCAAGACCCAACCCTAAGCCTATATAAAGAGGAAGAAATTCTTTTTGGCCCTGGCCTGTTTCCTGTTCTGTGTGTATGGTGTTGGTGATGGGTTTTTCTCTCTGCTCAGACCTGTGAAAGAGAGCCAGCCTCTTTCACTGCTATGGAACTTCTCCTCAATCTGTAGTTTCAATAAATACTTTTCTCCCCCAAATTGTGCCTGGTTTGAAGATTCATCCCAGTGGTGTGTGGCTGACTACAACACTCTTCTTCCTGACTCTTGCCCTCTTGTGAAATCCTGTGATCAGCTCCTGGACTTCCCCAACTTGAGTTTTTGGTCCCCAGCTAAGTGGAGAGGGGAAACATAGCCCTGTCTCTTAATATCCACCATGTGCGTATCCACGCTCCGGAGTCACTACGTGGGTGCCCTTCCTACCTTTGCCCTAACCTCCCTCCCTGCCTCTTCTAGCTTCCCACATGGTCTGCAGCTTTACTCCAGTGTGGTTCCCCTGGAACATAGCCTCAGCTTCCTTCTAGCTTTCCACGTGCTTGCAGCTTTGGTCCTATTTCTCCCCAAGTTTCCATTTTTCTTAAATATGTTTTCCACATAAAAACATGTTCTGGCCTTTCTTCCCAGATCCCAATCCCCCTTAAACAAACTCCACAATTTGGAATTCTTCCCAAATAAACAATAATTCATAATTGTCTTTTAAAAAAGATAAAATTTCAGTGACACAGGAGGAAGTTCCAGAGGTCTGTTGTACATCATAGTGACTAGAGTTTATAACAAATAATTATAATTTTAAAACCTTCTAAGAGTACTCTTTTCCTCCCTCACACCAGTGAAGTTCTTAGTGTCATATTGGGTGGTCCACCCACCCGGTTTAAACAAGCTGTACCCAAAGTCTCACTTCTGCCTAGGTGTCCCTGATGCCAAGATCCGCATCTTTGACCTGGGGCAGAAGAAGGCAAAAGGGGATGAATTCCCACTCTCTGGCCACATGGTGTCTGACCAATATGAGCAGCTCTCCTCCAAAGCCCTAGAGGCTGCCTGTATGTGTGCCAGCAAGTACATGGTAAAAAGTTGTGGCAAATATGGCTTTCATATTCCACTATGAATCCACCCTTTCCGCATCATCCACAACAAGATGTTGTCCTGTGCTGGGCCTGACAGGTTCCAGATAGGTATGCAGGGTGCTTTTGGGAAGCCCTGGGGCACAGTGGCCAGGGATTATATCATCCAGGTTATCATGTCCATCCACATGAAGCTGCAGAATAAAGCGCATGTGATTGAGGCCCAGCACAGAGCCAAGTTCATGTTCAGTTGCCCCCAAAAGATCCACGTGTCAAGGAAGTGGGGCTTCACCAAGTTCAATGCAGATGAATTTGAAGATATGGTAGACGAGAAATGGCTCATCCCTGATGGCTGTGGGGGTCAAATATATCCCCAATCATGGTCCCCTGGACAAGTGGTGGACTCTGCACTCATGAGGACTTCCACTGCACAATATTTTACCAACCATGCTCAATAAATCTCACAATACAAAAAATTTCTAAGAGTAGATTTGAAATGTTCACTCCTCAAAAAATTGTAAGTTTGGGAGGTGATACATATGTTAACTATCATAATTTAGCTATTCAAGAATGTGTGCATATTTCCAAAATCACCTTGTGCACCAGAAATGCATAAAATTTTAATTTATGAATGAAAAGAAATGAAGGAAGGGAGGGAGGGAGGGAGGAAGGAAAAGAGGAAGGAAGGGGGAAGAAGAAAGGAGGAAAAAATCAAGGATGAAGGAAGGAATGAAGGAAACCATCACCTCCAGAAACGACTTAGGAGAGTTACTTATTTGCACCCTCTTTTCTTTCTTTTTATTTTAGTTTTTAAACAATCCATCAGCTTGCCTAAGGTTTGGTTCTTCTAAATACCTATTGGATGATAAGACTTAGCCCACCATTCCAAATTGGGGAGATGTCAATTGTGCCCAGGAGTTCTAAGTCTCCTCAGAGCATGGGTAGGTTAATTGGTTTGCTTGATGAGGTGACCTTCAAGAGTACAGGACATAGGACATTAGCCCCGCTCTGGGCTGGGCCCATAAGCAGCCAGGTTCTTCGTGGAGTTTATTTGCTTGGTTATAAGTCCAAAGCACAAAGCTATGCACCATAGAATTTGACTCCAAGACATTTCCTGGCAGCTCTATTGCCTTGGTTTTGTTCTTAATGCAAAGTATTCAGATTGCAACTGGAAGTGGGGTCTATTGAGTTCTTACTGTGTCACCACAGTCCCTTTGTTTCCACTTAGAGAGGCTGAAGGAAGGGCAGAGGGCTCCCTTGACAGCCCAGAACCTCATGCTGCCTGTCTCTGACATCACACAGGGTGTGACCACCACCAGTCTTTATAAGTCATGGATACCTTCTCCTCTATCCTCAAAGTGTTCCAACACCCTCCAAATAAGCACATGCCTGCCCAAACTACTAGGCTGTCTACCCTAGCAGCCGTGAGGGGAGGGTGCAGCTATAAGCCAGACCTTATCCAACTCTGTTTTGCCAGTGAGCCTGAATGCATAGGTGCACTAGGCAGGGTCTTCTCAGGGCAAAGGCAGCAGGAATTCTGAGCTGAGATCCTGGGGAAGTGTCCATGCCTGGACCTTAATCAGAGGGACCTGTAGGCAGGTGTTATGAAAGGAAATGGGCTGATCTTTGTGAATCTGCTGTTAAGGAGGAGCATGATTTTTGGAAAGAACAAAGAGATAGATTAGGAACCACAATGCTCTGGACTAGTACGTTGTAACCTCATTTAGCTGGACAATCCTGATACTGACCTGACATTTCTGAGCCACAATGGCACATTCTGTAAGAGGAAGAGGGTAGTGGCCTCTTTCAAGGTTCATCAAGAGGATGATGGCACTCAGCCTCTATTAGTTATCTTCCAAGTGGGTCCCTGGACCAGCATCACTTATAGATTTAGGAGGAATGCCAATTTTCAAACACCATCCTAGGCTTAGAAGTGATCTCTGGTTTTCCAGGACTTCAGGGCACCCTGATGCACCTTCAAGTGTGAAACCATTGGTCCATTTAGAGGTTCCTGCTACAGAGTCTGGAATGGCAAGTGTCTGGCAAATGCAAGCTCATACTTTTTCTACTCTTCCATTCAGAAAAACAAATAGGATTTCTAATCTTTGCCCTCACACATAATAATCCAGCTCACTGGGAATCTCCACAGAAAGGGAGAGGGAGCCTGCGGGCACTGGGGCACACAAAGGGAAGTGGGAATTTGGATGGCACTCGGCTCTATGTGTCATGCTGAGAATCTAAATTTGTCCTAAAGAAACAAAGGAGGGAAAATTGTTGAAACTGTAGCATTTTAAGGTTAAAAAAAAAAAAAAACTTCAAGATGACCCATTGTGTGAGAAAGAAAATCTATGAAAAATCATTTCTGCCACAAACCACTTCAGTAATCTTAGAAAAACCAATTCCCTTCCTGTTTGCATTCTGCATTGTCATTTTATAGGATAGGGCACTAGAGAAAATACTCTCTTTAGTCACCCAAATGACATGGGAGAATGAGTAAGTTCTTGGTCAGGGTGGAGGTCTTAGCCCCTCCAGTCCTTAACTGTTCTTGGGTGAGTTATTTATTTAATGATTGTAGTCTTCAGTCCTATCACTTAAAAATGGCAAAAGGGCTTGACTGTTAAAATCACTTGCTTGCAAAAGTGTACAGATGGTTACATTGCTACTAGGAAAGGTGCCCCTGGTAGATACTGGGATGCAAGCTGGTGGTCACTGAAACTCTGCTAAGTGGAACCTGGCTTTATATCTAGGATGATGGATTCAGAGAAGGATGTTTCCTTTGCCTCTCCTGCAAATCCTATAGTGTGTTAAAAATGACCATAAAGCTACAAAGATCAAATAATAAGAAAACAGAACCCTTCATTTACAGGGGTAATAATGGGCCTTGATCTGGGTGAGATGTGGCAGTTCTCAAGGGGATGGATGGTGAGACTGTCATCTAAGAGAAGCATGAGTGCTGTTGCAGAACCTGCTGGGGAAGGTCCCTAGACTCAGGTGGGCAGGGCACAGTGGAAAGAGATGTGTAGACAGGGCACCCATTTTGTTGCTTGCAAATGCTTTGATATCATGTTGCTTACTTTTTCTGGGGTTCAGAGAAGAAAGCTGCTTCTGCAGCAGTCTGCTTCCCACAAAGAGTAAAGCAGTTGTTATAGAGACAATGAAGTTTAATGCACAATATCAGTAAAGGCTTTAGGTTGGAAAATAAACAAGATAAAGTCCTATAAATTGCGTACATTTTTACTGCATACTTGCAAATAGACTTTTACTCTACAGAAAATTGGAGGAAGAGCCCTGAGGAGATATCTTCCATCAATCTGAGAGTCCTATTCTTTGCCTCATCCACCTCAGGTACACATGCCTGTATGAAGTTTACACAGCACACTCGCCTTCACAATCTCCCTTGATATTTCCTGGTTTGGTGCTGATGTCCACCTGAGTAGATTCTGGTCGTCCACTAAGGACCAGCTCAGCTAAAGCAGCCTGCCTCTCTCCCATGTGAAGTGTCTTTCCTCAGAATTACCATGGCAACCTGCATATGTTTTATCCCACCACTTGTTACCCTTCATTGAAATACCTTACACCATCGCATCCTACAAGAGCCTCTCAGCTTGTCTAAGGTAGCCATATTACTTATTAGGTTACTTGATTTTTGTGAGCCCACAAAACAGCAAAGATTTAGAAATCTCCCCACTCTGTGTTCCAGCAATCACTTACACAAAGAATCTCATCCCAGAGGTCTTAACATAAAAGTTGCATGGATGACCCCTGTGATGGTTAGGTTTTGTTGTCAACTTGATCTTTTTAATTATCTTGGGTGGGTCTCTGAGGATGTTTACAGGAAGGCAGCCTCTCAGCAAGGAGCAAAATATAAAGAAGCTCAAAGGAGCTAAAAGTAAACATCCTTTCCTATGTGGGCCATGCAGGAAGGAAATTCCAGAGACTCAGGAAGCCATTAAGACTGGGGAAGGGTTGCAAGACTCTACCCTAAGGCTATATAAAGGGGAAGAAATTCTCTCCTTGTGTGCCCCCCGCCCCTCCTGCCTGTTTGCTGTTCCGTGTGTATGGTGTTGGTGATGGGTTTTTCTCTCTCTGCTTGGACCTGTGAAAGGGGAGCAGCCTCTTTTGCATTCTGAAACTTCCCCTGTATCTATAGTTACAAATAAATCCTTTCCTTCAAAAAACTGTGCCTGGTTTGAAGATTCATCCCAGCAGCGTGTGGCTGACTAAGATAACCCCTTACTTACCAAGGAAAAGGTTGGGCACAAAGTCTCCACAACCTGCCCTTTGCCTCATAAATATTGAGATGAACTACTTTTCCCAACAGAACAATCAAAGCAAAATATCTATTAAACAGTATGGTTAAGATTCTCTCTTTCCCCAGGCTCTTCAACATTGGCTCCAGTTCAGAGTGAGCAAGAGACAGCTACTGCTGATCCTGCTGGGCTCAGGGTAGAGCAGCAGATCCTATGATCCACTCTCACCCCACTTCCCACACTCCCCATACAACCCTTGTTGCCTGTTCCCATGACACAGCATTTCCTCTATGGTAGTACACTTACCCTCCATTACCCATAATCATTTTGAGGAGAATGCTTCCTTATTAAGACCCCACGATGGATTTTTAAAAAGAATATATATTATTATTTGATAATATGTTCGTTAATTATTTGGTCAAAAATTAAAATGTGGCTAGATACTTAGTTTTGAAACTCAATATTTCTAATTAATAATTCATTCTAAATTTTGTTTCTATCTCATTCTTCCTGTAGATTCATCACATCCTCTGTTATCCTCAAGATCTTTAGAGTACTCTGTTGAGTGTTACAAGTAGATGATTGAGCTTTGATTCTTCAAGGGGTTTCCTGATTATAATTACTTCTTGCTATAGGACTTATTTATCTCTCATGAGTTCTAAAAAATGTATTAAACTTTAAATTTTTTCATATTATTGTTATTCTTACTCTGATTCAAAGGATGTTCTTAAATTTTTTTTAACTTCCTAAGCAAGGTAACTTTGGTTCCCTTAAGAACAACTCAGATAGATATTTTGAATGTTAACTTGCATAGGTAAGAATAGAGCCATAGAAAATACAAAGAAAATATATGAACTAAACTAATAAACTTCATTAAAGACTAGTTAAAGATGGCAGATGAGTATACATTGTGGAAGGGTGGCTCATGCCTATAATTCCAATACTCAGGAAGCTAAGGGAGGAGATTTGCTGCGAGTCTGAACCCAGTCTGGGCTATCTAGTGAGTTTCAAGTCAGCCTGGGTTACAGTATGAGATCCTATCTAAAACAAACCAAAATCAAATAGATAAAAAAGATGGCAAGTGACTTGTAAATTTATCTCCCTACATAAGAGTGAAGACATTCTTGAAAATGCATAATCCTGTAAACAGGAATGCAAGAGGAGCTAATGGCAGATTGTACTGATAAATTTTGAAAGTTGGGAGGCAATGCCAGGGAAGCAAGCAGCTGCTTTGCTCCAGACCAGCCTGTGCACCCGCAGCTCTGCTCATTAACCCCTTGACCCTAGTAAAGTCAGGTTGCAGACATGTGCCCTGACCTCCCACCCACCCTTGCACACTCAGACCCCCTGACCCTAGAAAAAGCCAGGTGAGGGAGCTGTGCCTTGGCTCCCCACCAGCCCATATGCCCCATAAACCCACCAACTGACCCCAGGTTCCAAACAAGGCCCTGCCCCCAGTCTGCTACTGATGCTGAGGTTTGAACACCTCCCACACTGTCTGACACCAGAGGAACTGAGCACATGCCCAAACATCACCAGTCCTTGTGGCAATCTTGTGCGAGGTCCCCACCACTGCTGAGGGCTCAGGAAAAACCAATCTCTCATCTGAACATGGGTAGATCACAGCAAACACACACACACACACACACACACACACACACACACACATGCAGAGTGCCCCACACAAAGTTTTCCTACCCCCACTTGAAAGTCCACACAAGAAAATATTAAAGAAAGAGCACTGACACAATCCCAGGAGGAGATAAAACATATACAGGACATCTCTGCATGGAGTTTATATCCAGATTATTAATGGGAAAGGAAGCAGAAATTGATAACATAAGTGGAAATTTGCAGAATCATCTCACAAGCTTCACCACCATGCTCAATACAATAGAGGAAAAACAGATGGACTTTGCTAGAACAGTAAATGAGCTAAAGGCAAACCAGCAATCAGAGGAGCTCGAGAGTCAGCTGGCTAAACTAAATGAAGACATAAGCAAATACAAGAATGAGTAAGAGGAAGCTTTAAGTAAGACAACCTTTGAAATGAAAATGCAACTCAACAAAATGATGGAGACAATGTAAAAAGCTCTATTCGAATGCCAAAATCAAATGAAGATATTTAAAACATCTCTACAATCCCTCAGTACCACAGTTAATAAACTGGAAGATAGCCGGGCGTGGTGGCATACACCTTTAATCCCAGTACTCGGGAGGAAGAATTAGGAGGATCGCCATGAGTTCAAGGCCAGCCTGAGACTACATAGTGAATTCCAGGTCAGCCTGGGCTAGAGTGAGACCCTACCTTGAAAAACAAAAACAAAAACAAAACTGGAAGATAGAACCTCAGACATGGAATACAAAGAATAAGAAAGAGATCAGGATAACAAAAACTTGGATAAATTCAAAAAAGCATGTGAACAAAATATGAGGGAACTATGGGACACCTTTAACCAAATCTCTGGATCGTGGGGATACCAGAGGGGAAAGAAATTCAGGCCAAAGGCATAGAAAACATATTCACCAAAAATATTGAGGAAAATTTCCCCAATCTAGCAAAAGAGAATCTTATCCGGATACAAGAAGCTCACAGAACAGCAAGCAGGCAGGACCAAAGAAGAAACTCCCCAATACACACTATAATTGAAACCCTAAATAGTAAAAGCAAGAAGAGGATTCTAAAATCAGCGAGAGCACACCCATCAGAGATACACCAGACTTTTCCACAGAAACCATGAAAGTGAGAAGGGCTTGGAATGGAGTACTTCAAAGCCTAAATAATTTTGACTTTCAAACCAAACTATTGTACCCTGCGAAAGTATTCCCTATAATAGATGGAGAAAGGAAAATATTTCAAGATAAAAGCCAGATCTACAATTATATGGACACTAAACCAAACCTACAGAGAATTCTCCATGAAATATTCTGTACAGAAGAACCAAGCAACCAACCCCAAGAGCCATCCAGAAGTTGGGCACAATAATCAAGACAAAATTATAAAGAGGCATCAAATCCCATTGACCCTACACTATGGCAGGGATTGATTCAAGCCTTACAGTTATAACTTTGAAATTAATGATCTTAAACTCTTCCATAAAAAGACACAGGCTAGCAGAATGGATCAGAAAAATGGATTCTTCCATCTACTGCCTCCAAGAAACCCACCTCACCTCTAAAGACAGGAACCTCCTCAGGGTGAAAGGATGGAAAATGATCTCCCAAGCTAATGGAAATAAAAAATAAGGAGGGGTTGCTACACTAATTTCTGACAAAATAGACTTCAAACCAAAATCAATTCAAAAGGACAATCAAGGATACTTCTTACTCATCATGGGAACAATCCAAGAGAATATCTCCATCATAAACATGTATGCACCAAATACGGGTGCACCAAAGTTTATAAAGCAAAAACCAATGGAAAACAAAACAAAAATAAACTTCAAGTCCATCATAGTTGGAGACTTTAATACACCACTATCATCTTTCGATAGATCATCCAAACAGAAGATCAAGAGGGAAATAATAGAACTCAATAACACCATAGATCAACTAGACCTAACAGATGTGTACAGAACATTCCATCCAAACTCTACAGAATATATATTCTTCTCAGAAGCTCACAGAACCTTCTCCAAAATAGAACATATAGTAGGACATAAAACATGCCTTAAAAATTCAGGAAGATTGAGGTAGCACCCTGCATCATATCTGACCACAATGCATTGAAGCTGGAAATAAACAGGGAGTGAGCAAACAGAAATCACATCAACTACTAGAGGCTGAACAATACGCTAATAAACAATGAATGTGTCGTTCAAGAAATTAAATTTGAAATTGAAAATTTCTTGAACTAAATGATAATGAAAATACATCATACCATAATCTTTGGGACATGATGAAGTCAGTCCTAATGGGGAAAATTTATGGCACTGAATACCTTCATAACAAAGACAGAGGGATACCAGATTAATGACCTATCAAACCAGCTAAAGGCATTGGAAAAAAAAAACCAATCCAACCCTAGGAACTCAAGACAAAAAGAAATAATATCAGAGCAGAGATCATTGAATTAGAAACTAAGAAAATGATTTTTAAATGATGGGACAAAGAGCTGGTTCTTTGAAAAAGTAAACAAGATTGACAAGCCCCAGGGCAATCTAACCAAATGGAAAAAAGAGAAGTCCCAAATCAACAAAATCAGAAATGAAAAAGGGAGAGATCAAAACAACACCAATGATCTTGGAAGAATCATCAGGACATACATCCAAAACCTCTATTCCACAAAATTGGAGATTCTGGAAGAAATGGATGAATTCTTGGACACCTACCACCTACCAAAACTAAACCCAGAGCAGATAAATCTCCTAAATAAATCTATTACATACCATACTCAAAGCCAATAGACCACCATCTAACTGGGAGTTAATCTTTGCCAAACACAATACAGATAGAGGTCTAATATCTAGAATGTCCAAAGAACTCAAAAAAATTAAGTGAAAATGTATCAAACAAGCCTCTCACAGAATAGGGAACTGACCTCAACAGGGAATTCACAGAGGAAGAAATACAAATGGCCAACTCCCATTTGAGAAAATGTTCAATATCATTAATCATCAGTGAAATGCAAATCAAAACAACAATAAGATTCCACCTTACTCTAGTCAGAATGACAACCATTTAAAAAATCTACCAACAATAGATGCTGGCTAGGATGTGAGGAAAAAGGGGACCTTCATTCACTGCTGGTGGGAATGCAAACTTGTCCAACCACTTAAGAAAGCACTGTGGAGGCTCCTGAACGGAATGGATGTAGAGCTACCAGTGGACCCTGCTATCCCTCTTCTGAGCATATACACCCAAGTTTCCTTGACGAAGCACAGAGACATTTACTCAACCATGTTTATAGCAGCTCAATTCGTAATAGCAAATAATTGGAGTCAACCCAAAATGCCCATCACTAGATGAATGGATATCAAAGTTGTGGTACATATACACTATGGAATTCTACACAGCTGAAAGGAATAATGACATAATGAAATTTAAAGAAAAATGGATGGGCTTGGAACAGATCATTCTCAGAGACCACACACATGAGCAGAGAGCCAAGTGCCACATATTCTCCCTCAAATGTGGTTCCTAACCATGTTAAACTGGAACATTAAGAAAATCGGTCAGTGAACAGAGCAACTGTAAAAGGGTATGGAAAAAATTATGGGGGGAATGGGAGGGGGGATTCATACAGCAAACTAAACTAATAATAAATTGACACCATAAATCCCTAGCTTTTATATAGTAAATTCCTGAGGAAGCTGAGGGCACCACCTGGTGCAAGGGGCCATGAATAGAATGGGAGGAAGCCTAACCTCAAGAATAATTGCTCAGGCTTGCATCTCCCTGACCCAGTCATTGATTCCTTCCCACAATGAGCAAAGAGACCCATGAGGTCCCCAAAACATGACAGACTTCTGTCAAAACTCCTGAATACCTGTCCCCTGAATACCTGTCCCAGGCCTAAAGTAAGACACTATTGCTGAAGAAATCACAGTGTCATCAAACAACACCAAAAGATCCTGGTAGATCCAGAATGATAACCAGCTCCAAGATGGTAGCATGTGTAGCACTGGAAGGTATTGCACTAGCTGCCAGGAGAAATTGGTCAATGATATTTGGAGAAAGCAGAGACCACTAATATACAATATAGACAGCTGTCACAAGAATGCTAAACACATGGCTCTATGGAAAAGATCAGAAAGTCAAGAAATGCTCATCTTTGCAAGAGTGGCACTAAATGGAGGAGGGTAATCAATGACTTACTGATTGGCTAAGAGATCTGCTTAGTGACAAGGAACCTTTAACTGGAACTGGGATCCACAGCAAAATCCTATGGAGACCAAGGGGAAATCCCCACTATCAGAAAGCTACAGTGAAGCTACACCCATTAGGAGCTAGTCAAAATATCAATGTTGTCTCATTTAACCTATATTGATCTCACTATCCACTGGAGATTGTGTTTGTATTTTTCAGAAAGCCATGAGAGAGCCAGGGACAGCTCAATTCCACCAACAAGACATTGGATGATGGCTAACATCCTGGTAGGAGACAGACCACACCTAGCCTTCACACAGGGCCCAAATGAAACCTACAAGAAAGCGACCAGACAAGCAGGAAACCAATCACCCCAGCAAGTCTGATAACCTGTGAATGGTCAATGGAGACACACACCAATGATACCCAACACAAGCCAGGGCAAAGATCTAGAGATACTTAAGATCTCAATAATAAAGCAGACTTGAAATCACCCACAATGACTCAGGGAACTGATTGGAAGAGGGGGTGGAAAGAATGTAAGAGCCATGGTGAGAGAGAATGTCCAGAGACACCACTCCCCTCAGCAACAATACACAAAGGGGGAGGGAAAAAAAAGAAAGAAAAACTGGGTACCTCTGGTGCAGTTAATTCATAACCCCCTAACCTATGGACAGATCCAGTATGCGCACAGAGGAAGGATCCCTGTCGGTAGGGGACAGAGAGGAGGGAAACCAGGACACTTTTACAAGATTTGCTCATACAATGTATATACTTATTCATAATAAAGATATAAAAACAAATTTGAACATTGCAAGCAGATGGGCAAGTGGTCATTGTCACCAGAGAACAGAAGCTATCAAGGAGCAAGTCCATTAGACCACAAGCTCCCAGAAATGCTCAGGAGCCAGAGTTTGCCTGGTGATGGAGACAAGGAGCCAACAGGGGACTCCACAGGAGTGCCAAACATCCAGAAGCCCACCCAGAAGAAGAAACTTCATTACCTGAGGCATTGGAACAGAGAAAGGCTTCAGGTAATTCCTGCTGAGGTCAAGATCAAAAGGACATGTAAGAAAAAGAAAAGCCCACTTCCCAAGATGAGAAACTGCTCAGCCCTACTCTCTTGCTGTCCCTCTCTTCATTCACTAGAAACTAACAGCCATCCTTGACCGCAGCCAAGAGACTGAGAGGACTTCTCTGAGGATACTGACCCGATCCAGATATTGACATCCGTCTTCTAGTGATCAAAGAACTTGCCGATATATTCCCCCATCATATCTCTTGCCAAGTTTGCAGAGCCTTCCTGTTATAATCTAAATATGAAATGCTCTCCTTAAGGTCATGTATTGGGGACTTGTTTGCCAGCTGATAAGTATTTGGGGAGGTGATTGGAACCTGAGGGATCCAACATAATTGACGAATATCTTCATGGATTCACAATTTGATGGCATTATTAGGTGGTGGTCAAAACTAGAAGGAAGACCTTGTTGGAGGAAGTAGGTCAGTGGCCTATACCATGGAAACACTGTGGGGCTGATGCTCCTTCCTCTTTCCTCTCTGCTGCTTCCTGGAGGCCATAGACTCTGCCACACTCTTGCTGGCATCAGATCTGGCCTCACTGCTGCAGCCTCACAGCAACAGAGCCAGCTAATCATGAATTTGGAACCATGAGAAAAAAAGTAAATATAAATCTTTCTTCCTTTTAAACTATTTCACTCGGATGTTTGTCACAGCAATGAAAGTGTGATTAGCACATTTCTTAGATGTGCAGAACCACCAAACAGCAGCCTTCTGACTCTCAAGGAGAACCTTTCAGCAATAGTCAGCATTTTTTTTCTTCTTTCCAACAAGAGAGCAAAATAGCCTTAGGGGGAAAAATTAACCTGGAAGAAGTGAGAAAACTCAATAAGGAGAATTAGAATTGGTATTTTCAGAGAGATAAATCAAAGATATTACATCTGTGGAGAAACAAATAAATAAGACATTATTAACAATTAGTACCAAGAAAAAGCATAACCTTATATGACAAAAAGAATGACGGGAGACATATTGGGTAATGCTCCAGAAGAAAGAACCAAGAGACCATGGAAATAAAAGAAAATATTGATGAAGTTTTCAAAAAAAATTGTGAAATCAAACATATAAATAACGAGAGTTCAAAAAGGAAAAATAAGACAACACCATACCCAATGCAATACAAAAATGATTGCCATAGTCCATTTCTCCTTGCTGGGACAAACATAGGGGCAGAAGCAGTGTGAGAGAAGAAAGTGTTTATTTTATCTTACAAACTAAGGGGAAGCTCCATTGTGGCAGGAAAAACCAATGATATGAGCAGAGGCTGGACATCACCTCCTGGCCAACATCAGGTGGACAATAGCAATAAACGAGTGAGCCAAATACTAGCAAGGGGGAGTTGGCTACAACCACACGTCTGCCCCCAACAATAAACTGCCTCCAGGAGGCTCCAATTCCCAAATTGCCACCAGCTGGGGATCAAGCATTCAGAACACATTGAGTTTATAGGAACACTGGAATCAAACCACCATGATGGTAGAGCAAATTTGACAGTCTATGAGGTTAAAAAAAAATGTGGATGAATAAGCAAAAAAAAGGTCAAACAGGAACAAATGAAATTATATATTTAACACCAGGAAATACATCCTAAGAGAGTCTCGAGAGAGGAGAAGCAGATATATGTGAAAGGCCAAAATTTAAAGTATCATTGGGCTTGGACTGAGAGGACTCAGAGGGTAATGTGCTTACCACCCAAGCCATGAGAACCTGGGTTTGGACCCCCAGCACCCACATAAAAGCCAGGTGTGATGGCATGTACCTATAATCTAGTGCTGGGCAAATGGAGACAGGATTCCTAGGCCTTGGGGCGAGAAAGTGTGCCTGAATCTGTCAGCTCCAGGTTCACACTATTTGAGACCCTGTCTCAACAAAGATGGTGAAGAACAACTGATTTAGACTCCAACATCGACCTCTACCCTCCACATACACACACATTCCCACACACACCTACACACATATGAACAGCACACTCATAACACACACACACACACACACAGAGAGAGAGAGAGAGAGAGAGAGAGAGAGAGAGAGAGAGAGAAGAGTCTCAACTGACTCAGCAGATATATCAGAAGCTTAAGAAGCCATACCTTCAAAACACTGAAGGAACTCTACTTCCAACCTATGAAGGTTATAGCAAGAACAGTTTGAAGAAATGATATGATGCTTCTTCTGTGTCCTTTCTCACCACAATGAGCTAAACCAGGAGAGACACAGTCAGAGGATCCAGAAGCCAGCAGAGAAGCAAGAAGGAGATGCGAATGGGATTCCCAAAAGGTAATGGGTCACAGTATCACAGCAAGGCTGGTGGGTTTGGACAGTTGTGAAAGGAGAGGTTTTTCTAACAAAACAAACGTACTAGTGGATGTATTTGGAGAAATTGAGAGGAGATTGAGGCTGTTGTGGAGCAGATCTCCAGATTTGAAATATTCTCCCTGAAGAGGGGAAAGAGCCTCTGATTCAGGAAGTCAATCCAAGGAAACCTGAAACTTAAAGGTCACACAATCACTCCCCAAGGTTATGTTAATTAGAAATTGAAACATCTTCCTGGGGGGAGGAAGAAATTTCCAGAGACTCAGGAATTCAGCATCTGTGGGAAAAGGTTGCAGGGCCCACCCTAAGGTTTGATAAAGGGAAAAACAACTGTTTGGGGAGAAGACTCTCTGACTGAGCTGCCTGCCAGTCAGGTAGTGTGATAGGGACTCTAGCGGAGCAGCTCAATGAGCTCCCGAGATGCAGCTCCTGTCAGTCACTGCCTGTGCCCGGTGAGCTTTTCGGTGATGTAGCCACATTTGAGTTGAAACAGCTATGGGGAAGTCGTCATCCTGGATGGAATGAGACTTCTCCATAGTGTGGCTGCATTGGGGGGGGGGTCTCCATTTCTCCTTTTAGAATCTCCTCCATGCTGCTCTCTAAGCAACCCCAATAAACTCATAATCACCAAAACTGTTTTTGGTGTAATTATACTTTGGTCTGTCATCTATGTCCTAGCTAGAGAGAGCTGTGAGAGATGTTGTCTCTACACAAAATGTTACCACTATTTTATTATTTTAAATTAAAATTTTAAATAAATAATTTAAAATTACTTATAGGATTGGATTGGAGAGAGGGCTCAGCAGTAAAGGCACTTGCTTGCAAAGCCTGTCAACCCAAGTTCAATGCCCTAGCATCCACACGTAAAGCGGTGCATGTGTCTGGAGTTCATTTACAGTGGTAAGAAAAACAGGCATGTCTATTCTCATTCTGTCTTTTTCTCAGATAAATAAATAAATATTTTAAAAATTAGTTATAGTATTATGTTGATAAAATAAAAATTAATGGAATGATCACTTCAAGACAATAAGTATCAAAAGACAGAGCTAGAGAGACAGAAAGGTAAGAAATGGAGGATGGGGGAGGGAAACCTGGAGGGGGAGAAGGAAGAGGAAAATTAGAAAATAAAGAAGTTCAAAAGTGAGGAGAGTGGGGGAAGTGGTTCAGTGGGTAAAAGGCTTGCTAGGAGCTGAGTACACATGACCAGCACTCATGCAAAATGCTGGGACTGGTGTCATCTGCTTGTAATCCCAGCTCTGTAGAACTGGAGACACTCACTGGCTAACTAGTCCAATAGCTGAGTTCTTGATTCATTGAGATTTCTGTCTCTAACAATTCAGTGGAGAGCAATGAGAAAGAAACTCAACATTGACTTCTGACCTTCACACACACACACACACACACACACACACACCCTCTCCCCAACATGTGCTCCCATACATAAAAATATGCATTCACATGCACACCACCTACCCGTGAAAAAACAATAAAATAAATGAAAAGAACTTTAAAAGTATGAAAAAACTTGTCTGTCAAAATGCCAGCAAAGGTAAATAGGAACTGAATGAATGCAACTTTCAGAAAAAATTATGGAAAGTCCATTCAGGAAAACTTTCAGTTGTCATTCATTAATTTTATGGCCCATATTTATTCCTTACAACACGCTTCTGCGTGAGTATAATGGCAACATCAAATGCCTGATGCAAATAGAGCAGGGTTACTGAGCAGAGGTCAAAGCATCAGATGAATCTCTTCCAAGAGACACAGGACCAGGGATCCATTTAAAGAAGAAGAGAAAGGGTCACACAGGCTAGAGGGCTTCTAAGGCTTTGTGGAGTTTACATTCTGCAGCAAATTCTATGGAAATCAGGATGAGACAGACCTGCATGATACAAGATCCTTGAATGCAAGGAGCAAAACCCATTCTGCAATGGTAATGAAGGCTGGCCAGAGCAAGGTAGACAGGACTGGCAGGTAAGCTATGCTGCCTGGCCACAACAGCACACTCAGCATCACTGAGGTCTAATCTCTGGCAAGTTTACAAAATTCCCAAAGCCTCTTTCGCTCCTGTACTTGGACACAATAATTGTCAAACAGTATTCCTGAAAGAATGGAATCTGACATATAAAATGTGCTTGGCAAAAAAAAGTCATTCAAGACATGGTGGCTGTCAATGCCAGCAAGATTGTTAGCATTTATTTATGCTTTATTTGGATGGGTACAGATGTGCTATGTGTCTGCTGGGGGAGGGAGTGGATGTGTGCCATGATGTGCATGTGGACGTCAGAGGGCAACCTCAAAATGCTGGTCTTCTCCTTTTACCTTGTCGGAGACAGGATCTCGTGGTTTTTTTGTTTGTTTGTCTGTTTGTTGTTGTTTTCTTTCTGGGAAAGCTAGACTACCTTGGCTCTGTCTCCCACTGCCATAGGCACATTGGGATTACAGGTATCTGATCCATTTATGTGAGTGCTGGGGATTCAAACTCTGGCTTGTGGAACACGTGCCTTTAACCACTGTACCATCTTTCCAGCCCCTTTTATCACTTATTAAAATAGTTTTTTATCTTTATTGTTCATAATGATTTACATTGTTTAGTGGGCCAACCCTGAGTTGTTATCCCCAAATCCCCGTTGCCCCCCTTCCCCATCCCCAGTCAGCTAGATATCCTCCTCCGTGGGCCTTCTGTATCAGTCTTTGTGGTAGGAGACCATGGATAGCTCATTCTTCACCCGGGCTCTCATGACCCAAGTGTGTTGTTACTGAGGGTTGCCAAGTCTCTGATATTCTCTCCCACCACGTTTACCTGAATTCAAATATACATCTCTTGAGAGGAGAGACCTTGTTGTGTTTACTCCTCAATGTCAGAGTGTCAGGTACATGTTGGATACTATTGAATCTATGTAGATATAGCAAACCAGGGAAGGTACTGCATAGTCTACTGGCAAAACAAAATGAAACTTACGAAGCTTATTTAATTGGTTCAAAATTCTGGTGAGTGAGGGAGCCACTGAATTTACTTGGTCTTACTTAGTTGTGACACCCCTTTAAATGAGGAAGAAAACATACCTCTGAAAATATCTAAAAAGTACGTACTAGCAAGAAAAAATAATAAAGACTGCACATAGGAATAAACGGTATAAACAAGTTGAAATGTGTATATCATAGTTAGAACCAAATCTTAATTTGTTTTTGTTTTCAGATTTTTTTTTCTTGAGACAAGTTTTCATGCAGCCCAGGCTTGCTTAGTAGCAAGGATGGCTTTGAACCTCTGAGCTTTCTGCCTCCACCTAGCAGGGCTAAGATTACAAGTGTGCACCACCACATCTGGCTTTCAATTTGGTTTCTTTGCAAATGTATTGAAGAACATCTAAACAATACTCTGAGCTAGCTATAAGAAAGTAGTCTTTGCCTATTTCAAAGAGAAGCTCTCTGCAAATAACAGGGCTACAAATGATTAGAAACTGTTTACTGGTGTACTTACTAAATAGAAACAATTAGGTGAGGTTTAGGATGTCAAACATAAAGCATTACCATGACAACTAGAACTCTGCACCGATATGTACATGTTCATGTTCACCAGAGCATGAAGTCATTTAGGTTATTTCAAGATGAACTTTATTGCTACATATTGCCTTTTCTGTTACTAAAGAGAAAAAAAATGGCCCTATCCTTTAAAAGGCTTATTTTGCCTGTCCTACATCCCTGAAGAGCTTCAGTCACACTCGTGTACAGTCATGGTGTGTTCAGGTGTGTGAAGCTCCCTTGCTTCTGGTTTAAGAGGTCGACTTCAGCCCATTCTCAGCAGTCCTGAATTCATATTCATGAGAGTTGTTAAATTGAAAGTCCTCTAGCTGAACTGAATCATGTTTCTAGGGTTTTCAAGAATTAAGAGATAAAATCTGCAGTTTTCTGGTTGCATTTATCATGTGGAGTGATATCCTCCTAGATCCCCAGAAGAAAATGCCTTTGAAGGTATCTGAATGCTAAGTCTGTTTAAGCAGAGCACCAGAGTTGGAATTACTGATCTCGATTCTTCTTCCTTCTTCACTTCAACAAATATCTATTATAGCACTTAGTTATGTGAGAAGATCTGCTTCCTGCCGTAAGGAATAAAGTTAATCACATTTGGCTTCTGAGGTACATTGTTTAACGGCTGCAAATCCTTCCCATCTCGGTGCACAGCCTTCTCTGAAACATGATTATACTGCAGCCCCCACTCAGAAGCACAGGGTGTTAGGGCCTTTTAAGGCAGTGTAGCTATGTGACTTGCTTTGACAATCAGGGTGTTCTAGAAAGGACAGGCCTCAAGATATCTGGGCAGACTTTTTGTCATTTCTTCTTGGAACTTTATGGTCATCATGCCATACAGAAACCAAGGAAATACTACATAGTGGTGGCACCTGGGAGGTTGAGGCAGAAGGATTTCTACAGCAGCCTGGGAAACATCACAGCATGAACCTGTTTCAAAAACAAACAAAACCACATTGAGCACTCCGGCTGTCCCAGCTGTGCTCAGTTCCTAGACCCTCACATCTATACGTAGCCACATGAAGGAAGCCAGGCAAATCCCACAAAGCTGACAATGCATTGTAAACTATACCAAAACTGGATGTCTTAAAATAGCAGGGGTTATGATTTCCTAGGTGTGTTTGTTGGCTTTGTCAGCTTTGTGGGTCCACATAGGTAACAGGAAGTGGGGACCTGCCATGGAAATATCTTGAAACATGTGAGAGTGGCTTTAGTTTCGGGCTGCAGGCGAAGGCTGAATGGCAGTGAAAGGGCTGTTAGTGAACTGCTGGAAGCAGAAAGGAGACTGCTATTAAAAGCTGAGGGGAGGCAATCCATTTATGGAGTGATGGAACGTTTACAAGACTATTTTCTGAGGTACTGTAGAGCATCAAAAATGTTACCTAATGAGCTTGTGGATCTGGCAGAAAGTTGACAGTGTCAATTGGCACTCTGCTGTGTATGATAAATTATGTCAAGAGAGAGATGAGCTAAAAAGGAACATTTCAGAGTGTAAGCATAACTTCAAGAAAGACAAAAAGCCCAGCATTTGTTGAGTTAGAAAACTAATTACTTCATATTCTGTCTTGCTAGAAAATGAATTATCAGTGAACACTATGGCCTTAACATGATGATCAAGCCAAGGTGGTAGCTGTCAGGATCTTGTTCAAACCTCTAAACAACATAGGTGGCACCCGCCTGACAAAGAAACTCAAGGTAGTCACACAGCACCTACCCACCTAAAGTTCAGAGACATCTACGAATACACAAGCAATTCATGGCTTGTGGAGCTCAGCATGAACTCTGGAGAAGATGCAAGGGAAATGCAATCTTTTTGGGAGAGTTGTATTGAGAAAGCTACTGTAAAGGTGACTGAGACAGAGAGTTTAATATGAAGAGAATCTTCTAAATGTTCTACAGGCAACGCAGAATGGGAACAACAGTTGCAAACATCATTACCTTTTATAAGTTTTTATTGAGATATGATAAACCATTAGATTGCAGATAGTAAAAGTATACAGTGTGGTGATTAAATATATGTAAGATGACCACGGGCCCACTGACACATCCATATCCCTTCATTGTTACTTAGTAAGAAAAAAAAATTCTCAGCGGACAAACCAACAGTCCAGGAGGCAAAGTAGAATAATAAACCAGGAATTTACTTCAAAGGAGTGAAGCAAATTCATATCAAACACTCTACACCTGAAGCTGAGGGAACAGGCAGCATGAGAAGTTGGTTAGTCTTCAGGACCTTTTGGGGAAAAGGGGTGGCCATGTGTGATGGTTAAGTTTTGTTGTCAACTTGACCTGTTAGTAACCTTGGGTGGGTCTCTGAGGTTGTTCACAGGAAGTAAGCCCTCTTAGTAGGGGGCAGGAGGTAAGGAAGGTCAGGGTAGTTAGAAACAAATGTCCCTTCCTGGGAGGGCAGTACAGGAAGGAAATTTCAGAGACTCAGGGAGTCAACAAGTATGGAAAAAGGGTTCAAGACCTCACCCTAAGGCTATTTAAAGGGAAAGTAAATCTCTCCCTTCTCCCCTGCTTGTTTTCTGGTTTATGTGAGGGTACTGATGAGGGATAGTATTTCTCTCTCTGCTTGGACCTGTGTAAAGGAGGACCAGTCTCTTCATTATTGAACTTCCCCTGGATCTGTAGCCTCAATAAATCCTTTCCTCCCATAACTGTGCCTGATTAGAAGGTTCATTGCAGCAGCATGTGAGCTAACTAAAACTCTATGTGTCCCAGTTCTTCCCCATCTGCATCAGGAGTGCCTGCTGCATTTTCTACATCATGGGATGCTGAAAGCATACACAAAGAATTTGTCATTTTAGCACACAGATCTTAAGGTCAATCAACCAGAGAAGCACTTGTCCTCCAAAAAAAACTTTTTAGAGAACCCAACCATTGTGGAAGCCTGTGATTAAAAAAAAAAAAAGCCCAGGATTCAAATTCCACCCCAGCTGAACCCAGGGACCAAATGACACTCCCTTTGCTCCCAACTCAATGCATCTATAAGAGCAGCTCAGAAAATCTCAGAGAAGAACCATGTAGTCAACTCACAGAATTGTAAGGAATAATAAGCATTTTGACAAATTAAGACTTTGGTGGCTTCCTTATGTGGCAGTTGACAGATGATATAGTTCTTGCTCTCTAAATTCTTTAAAGTATTAGGAAAGAGAAAACATACCTAATGGATGCACATGATTGTCTGGTGGTTGGAGTAATGGAGACTCAATTTTATTTTGAAGACTGGGGAATCTCTATAGTGAACACATTTTTAAATGGAATCAAAGTGTATCTTAGTTAGAGGAAACATGAACAGAAATCTTGAGTTTTTTTCACCACTTTATTCCATTTTTGGTTGTTATATCCAAAGACTTGAGTCTGGACACTATACTTAAGAGGTTTTCAGGCTCACAGTTGTGTAGCACCCTGGCAATAATATGGAGATGCAGAGAGGGAAATGGCCACATACAGAGGAGACAAAGCACAAGCGGTGGCTTCTTTCTTACAGTTTGCACTGGCAAGAATGAGTCCACTATCTGAGAACTGGTATTCACGAAATCACGGTGGTAGAGCACTATGACCCACTTTCCTTCTGTCAGGGCTCCCCCTCTGAAAAGTACCTCACCAGCACTACCACTGAGGACCAAGCTGCAAGCTCATGAACCTGTGAGGACAAACCAGTTAAGAGCACAAAAATCATGACTTTTCCTTATTGGTTATTTGAAGTGAGAAGAGTTTTACACACACACACACACACACACACACACACACACACACACACACAAACACACACTTTAAGAATTGGCTCAGAAAGATGAGAAGACCATTTCTACATAATCAATAGTTCATCTCTCTGTTTCCAGAAGAAAATAAGAACTACCCTGGCTCTGAATTTCAGTAGATAACCAGCTTACTTCATTTTCAACTTTTTAAAAATATTATTTACTTGCAAGCAGTGAGAGAGAAAGAGAGAAATGGGCATACCAGGGCCTTTAGCCATTGCAAACAAACTTCAGATGCGTGCACCACAGTGCACCTGTTTTTTTTTTTGGGTACTGAGGAATTGAACCCAGATTGTTGGGCTTTGCAGGCCTTGCCCACTGAGTCATTTCTCCAGATGGGCAAAACCTTCTTAGGGTGGAATGGCAGGATTTGATACACTGAGAGATACCAGGAGTCCTGTAATGCTTATAATGCAAACTGTGCCCTAGGAACCCACATCAAACACACAATGGAGATTTTCAGAAGAGAGATTGATTGACCTCCTGTAGCTAATCATTCCACCACCATTCACCTCAGGAATTATGATTCCAACTTAAAGTCCATGTGCATTTTCTCTTCCTTAGGTTTCCAGGGCTCACAAGAGCTTTCTCAGGAACCGCATCAGGCTCTAGAAGACCATGCATACTTGCAGATGAGGGTTCGAGAACACCTGTGCTGTGTAAATATAGAATAACCACCAAGTAGTGTGACACACTGAGAATTGAATCATTCATCCACTCTATCCTTAATGGCCACCTAGCATCTGCCAATGGCTGCTGGGATGTTTGGGATACATCAGGAAACAAAACATAGAGAGCTGTTTTCTCTGAGGAGTTTATATTCTAGTGGGGTTGAAATGATGCTAATAGAAGGACAACTAAAAAATAGATAGAACAAAAAAATAAAATATGCAATAGTTGAGAAATTGACATGTGTATAGATAGGAACAGAACCGGGAGAATCTGGAGTGTAATGCAGAGGAGCCGGTACAGTGCTGAAGCGGATGTCTCAGTTGGCCTCACTGAGAATATGACACCAAAGTTGACCTGAAGGAGGGGACAGCAAAGGCATTTTCCTCTCTTCAACAGACATATTGTAAGCCATAAGAAACAATATTTGTAAATAAAATGCAAGTTTCTTATCTTAGAACTCATAGAATGCTGCATGAATGGAACTCTGTGAAGGAGAGGGTGGGTCTGATAGAGGGAACTGCTTGGACTTGGTCTACATGATAACCAAGTAAGAAACCAGAGATTCATCAGCTGTAGCAATGTGAGAAGTGTTTCCTGACATAAAAATGCTCTGCTTAGAAAATGTAGTGTGCACTATGTTCCAAGAAAATAAAATGTCACGATAACTCAAGCAGGAGGGAGTTTTCAGTATCTGTAAGAAAAGGAAGAGGTGCAGAGGAGGAATCGTGTAGCATCTGGAAGAAAATGATCAGGCCATCCAGAAAACAATTCACGAAGAAGAAATCAGGTTGTTCTCTGAATCTTCAGCAGTAGAAGAACTTGGAGGCAGCTGCCAAGTTACCACAGAACTGGAGGACAGAGCCTGAGGGCTCATACCCATCCAGGTCACCTTTCATGTGAGGAAACAGCCAAAGCTAGGCCTCAACTGCTCAGCATATAAAATCATACAGCCACAGTTGTGTTCATGAATAAGCTATTGGAAAATCTAACTCTCTGAATGACCAGAATGAAAAATGATACACGGGCTGGAATTTCCTTCCTGCACTGCCCACACAGGAAAGGATGTTTACTTTTAGCTTCTTTGAACTTCCTTACATCTTGCCCCCTACTGAGAGGCTGCCTTCCTGTAAACATCCTCAGAGACCCACCCAAGATTACTTGAAAGGTCAAGTTGACATCAAAACTTAACCATCACAGTATAGCAAAAACAAAATTTTCACTGCTCATGAATCAAATTTCTTGAAATTTAGACACTGGGAGAAATTGGAAATGTGGGGAAATATTCAAGTATTAAGATGCTAGTTATATCATTGTCTTGGAAGAAGTTAGAAATTGCCTCATGTTCAGAATTAATGCTGTTTGAAAGTAGCAAGTCATAACTTTGCACTTAGTGATTATTGCTATGGTTTGAATATGTCCCCTCCAAAGTTCAGGTGTTGAAACTCAATGTGATGGCACAAAGATGTGGTCCCCTCTCGGGCTAATGATCAGGGAATGACAGCTCCTTCACTCATGAATGAGGTAAAGGCCCTTACCAAGGAGGCTCCCTCTTGTTTGGCTCATTTGTCCATCCATCTTCTGCCATGGGAGGGCACAGCAGTCCTTCCCGTCGGATGTAACCACAACAAAGTTTCCCTTACCAGACAATGCTGCCACCCTGATATCGGACTTCCCAGACTCTAGAAATGTGAGAAATGAATTTCCATCTTTTTTGTCAATTTCCCAGGTCTAGTTGTTTTATATAAGACCAAAATGGTCTTAGACACATATTTAGTAAACCGAATAAAGCAACAGCACTATAATTTTTACTGGAGAAAAGCAGAATCAAATGTTGGCATTTGTTGAGTATCAACTAGAAATTGGTAAAGGCCTGGTATAGACAATCTAGCCCAATGCTCAGGGGACACTGTGATGACATGTGTACATGCACAAAGCTATTCAGTATAAGCTCAGTTGTGTGTGTATGTGTGTGTTTGTATACGTGTGAAATATATCTTAGTGCTCAATAAAAATAATATCTTTATGTAAGTTGATTGTGACTAGATTTTTTAAAACTTCTTAAATCATAAAATATAATGTTTTGTTTGGTGTTGCTCAAATACCTAAATATTAATCATACAAAACACTAAGGAAATGTGTATTTATTATTAATAGGGACATGGGGCTCAATTAAATGTAAGGATATATGATAATTTATCATTAAAAATGTCCTGAACCAAAAAGCTTTAGTCATATAAAATACCTGGCTCATTGTCATTTTATAATACAAAAAAAAATCCAAATGCATATGTCATTTATTTTCTTTTTATACAATTAGTGACCTTCATTTTAACTTTTTTATTGACAATTTACAGAAATATAAACAAGATACCATGATCCTAATCCCCTCTCATCTCCCTCTCTTTTTCCAATTCCAAATGTTCCCCTCTACTGAATAACTTCTGTCCAATGAATCTCTCATATTTTGATGTCATTTTTTTCCCTGCTAGTATTCAGGTCTTGTGTGGGAGCATCAGTCACTGTGAGGTCATGAATATCAAGGCCACTTTGTGTCTGGAAAACAGCATTGTAAGCACTCCTCTTCTTTCTTTGGCTCTTTTTATTTTCTTTCTTTCTATTGTCATGATTTTTGTACATGAGAATGGTTTCCCTTAACAATCACACAACATTTCACACTTAGGATAGAGCAACCAATCAGTCACATGCCATGATGGCTATTCAGAAAGCAGAAGGAGACCAAAGAGCCCAATGATGGTGTAGTTTCAATGTTATCACCTTCAGGTAGGTGAGGAAGGAAGACTAAGAAGGTGGCAAAAGATGAACAGAAAAAATAAGATGCTTATTTTCTTCCCTAATATAGCCTTGTTGAGAGAAAAATATCTTACATTTAATGGAAAATCTAAAAATGAAAATGTAAAGGTTAGTCACCACTTTGGCAAAGATGAGTGTAGTCTGAGTTTCAATGAAAATATATTGGTCACGTTCTTTTAGGTTGAGGAGAATATTAGGGAGAAGAAAGGTGAAAAAAGTAAAGTACATGAACCCAAAACTGGGGAAACCCTGGAAGAACAACCACCCAAGATTTCCGTTCTGTGCAGCTTCAAATAGATGCTACGAAACATGTCTCCTGGTTTGTCTGCCAATGCGTTAGGCAGACTGCCTTTCTGAGCATACAGAATGAGATGCTATAAAATTCATGCACTGCTACAGCTCATTTACTTTATTCCTCGTGATCCCCCCAGGTCTACATTCAAAGCATATACTTCAGCAAGCTTTCTTTTCCTGGCTTTCCAATACAAAGAAAATACAGTAGGAAGGGAATTTTGAACTGACCCACCAACAACAATTGTTGATGGCTAAAAGAAAAAGAAGTAATTAAAAAAAATACCATGAGCTAAGTTACAAAGCATGGCAGTGTGGGCCCCGGAGCAGGGAGACAAAGCCCCCAGAGGCCAGGGATCTTTCCTAGGATGGTTCTTTCACAGCCCAGGGTACACTTACTTACGTTTATCATGGTCAGTGAAGAAAGCATTGAACTGTATGTAGTGAGGTTTGATTACTTTAAACAGAACTAAATAAAATGCAATTTAAAATTTGACCCTTAAAAGGCATCCCTGGAATATTTGGAAATTCAATTTCTCTAGAATAGTCCAAAGATATAAGGTAAACGGGGTGTGGCTGTGCTGAGTGGGGAAGATTCCACGGATCAATTATCAACTGTAACCATCTGCCTGTAGTGGTATGACATGCCAATCTGTATTCATGTGATGAAATTACATGATGGATTAACCCTTCAAAAACTCATGAAGGAGTGTGTGAACATCAGAGTCTACACAAACCTGTCAAGATGAAGGAAGGCTAAGTAGAAATATGAAGCCATTCACAAAGAGCAAGGCAGAAAGTCAGGCTTCCTGTCCAACAGGCTCTAGACAGGAGTTAGCAACATTAACAAGGAAGATTTCTATGAAGTGAAGCCTTTTCTTAACTCTGTCTAGTGCACAATGATTTTTCAGAGCACATGTTTAAGAAGTAGGAGAAAACAATCAAAGTCATTGCCTTCCACGGATTTACTAGGTAAGGAAACTGAGCCCAAGTCACACAGCAGACCCGCCTCTCCAGGCCTGTGCTGACAATTCCCTCCACCCTTGTCTTGCTGTGCTTTCTCCTACACCCTGTACCCAGTGGATCCCACAGAGCATCACAGGCTTGGAGTCTGCAAGAACACCCTGGTCTCTTCCTCCTTCATTCTCAACCCATTTGCACTCAACTCAGTGGCCTCAATGGTGGTTCTGTCACTAGAAAAAGTCTAGAAAGAGCTTGCTCATTTGGTCTTTTCATTGCTTGAGTCTCCTCCCCATCCAGGTCAGGCAGCCATCATGATGCTTCTGAGATCTGCGCTGTGGCCACAGATGCCAAGGGGAAGGCACACAGAAGGCACTTCTCTGACACACGGGTAGTACACACTGAAAGTCACTGTGGGAGACACTGCAAGCAGCACAAAGAGATCCATGCTGTCTCTGAGCTGGCAAAGCCTCAGTGTGCACCTGTTATTTCAAAGACAGATGGAGGTCGATGCAACCTTAACATAAAACCTGAATTCCTTGCTCCTTTTCTGCTTATTTCCTCAGACTCACCTCTAGCCAGGTGAGTGTTTGGTTGCTATGCTTCATGGAACCAACTGAGGTTTTTCCTGCCAACTTTGGCTCTATGGAGCCCTGCACTTGGAGCGGTTCATTTCCAACGGCCTCCTGCACCGTCTTGCTCTTGCTTCTCCTTTACATTAGATAACCCTCCAGAAAGATGCCTCTCCCCTGGGCTCCTATAGGGACCAGGTCTTCCTCATCATGGAGGCAGAACTTGAGGAAGAACTGAGTAAGGAAATGTGGAAGGAAGGAGCTGAAAGAAGAGCCAGAATTTGGAGTCACTTGGAGTCACTGAAAGATGCCCTTTGCATGAGGAAGTGATGCTGAATAAAGATTCTATGGGCAAAATGTACAGCAAGGAGATTGTCAGCTTTTGTACAGAGCGGCAAGAAATTCTGAACAAGAGGTTCCCAATAAACTGGAGTAATAAGAGGATAACTCACCCATTGCCCATCAGCAGGCTGGAAAGAGCAAGAGAACCTCAGGATCAAAGCTCTAACCAGACGTATAATTACATTTGGGTTAAATACCCATGTAAGGGGCTAGGAAGATGGCTCAGTGGTTAAAGATGTATGCTTGCAAAGCCTGCTGGCCCTGTCTCATGAGTCTGAGTTTGTTTGCAGCAGCAAGACGCTTTGGTGTACCCACCCACACTCTTTTTCTCTCAATAAAATAAATATTTTTTTTTTAAAAAAAACTGTTTTCAGGGCTGGAGAGATGGCTCAGAGGTTAAGGCACTTGGCTCCAGTGCCTAAGGCCCCTGGTTCAATTTCCCAGGACCCATATAAGCCAGACCCACAAGGTGGTGGCCCTGGTGTGTTCTCTCTCTCTCTCTTTCTCTCTCTCTTTCTCTCTCTCTCTCTCTATCTATCTATCTATCTATCTCACTTTCTTGCTCTCTGTGTGTATATCTCTCTGCTTGAAAATAAATAAATAAAATATTTTAAAAAAAACTGTTTTCAATGGAGATGAGTATCTTGTTCACAAATTGTTGGCATGATTAAATAAAACAAGAGTTAACAATTTTAATGCCCTCTAACAAGCGTGATACTGGGTGTTATTCAGAAAAGCATCACATTAGAGGTTAGACTACAATTAATTGAGCAGGGAGCACCAGAGATAAGAAAGAAAGAGAAGCAAAGACAAGAGAAAGATGACAAGAAGCAAAAAGAGAATGTACAAAGGAAAAACAACACATCACGTTAAAACCTTCACAACAGAATTTACCCTCTCTTTATTTTCTTGTGTGATGTTACATTTTGCAGTCTAGTAGCAATAACTTCTGCTTCTTTATGGTACACTCACAGTAAATGGCTTCTGAGCTTGATTTACAGCCTCAGCTAAGCACAGGCCCTTAATCATGCCCAGCAGCTGCTTAAGGTTCTGTATATCACCGTTCAAGAGTGATTATCTGGGAATCGCATTTACAGGGCAGGAGAGATGCTGGCTGAGTATTGAGATGAGGCTTTGCATTCATTCTGGGATGGGCTTTGAGTCTGGGTATGTGCGAGGGGGTTTCCTCCTCGGTGCTACAGTGTCCTTCTCATAAAGGGGTCAGGAAATATTTTTTTTTTTTTGGCTTACTTGAGAACTGGAAGGATTCCAACATAGAAAAAGGCATTAGAGCTGGCAATGCATGAGTTGAGGGGTCTGCTACACCCACTGAAAAATCTTGAAGTGAATGCAGAATACCGGCAACTGCATAATTCAAGATGCTCTCTCTATAGTTCCCCTTTGGCAACACTGGCCTTGTAAACAGCAAACACAGTGGTACACCAATGGCAGCACCACTCAGTGGAGTAGCTGACAATTGCCTTAACCAGGACTTGACAAGGAGGAGCTATTCATAAGGCCTCCAGCTTCTACCCACCTGAGCAGAGTTTCTAACCTACAAGGTAATGAGTGAGAATTTTGGAGCATTATCAACCGAGGACTGTGTGCTGTCAATCAAGCCTTTTTCTCTGGGTTCATGTTTCAGCCTTAACTAGAATCCACTGGACTTTGAAACAGGTGTGGGGGAACCACAAAATGTCCATGTCTTCTGAGGAGCAGTTGCCTGCTTAGTTAAGACATACACTGCTACGGCATCTTCAAGCAAAGGCCCATGGCTTTCCCTTCCATCCAGCCTATGAAGAGATGGTGTCTGTCAGTATGAGGATGTTGACAGCCAGCAGACATTAGCTGAGCCCTGGGCCACTGATTAGAGTATGAGTGATGGAGCATGTCTGATAACACGTGTTTGTGGAGGAGGAAGGGATTTGAAGGAAATATTCAAAGACTTATTTGGCTATCTCACATAATGAACATGCATACCCAATGGGTTAAAGAAGCTAAAATGTAGGTGTGTTATGAGTTCTTCTGTTTTTATTTAATTTATCAGTAGCTTTTGGGAAGCATAAAATGAATTTATTTCTTTTTACAAGATTTTCAGTTGAACAGGAAATCGTATCTTGGGTATTTGAGGCTTTGTCTGGGTCAAAGTGATAAAATGTCCTTAATAATGAAAGAAAGGAAAGGCCTGGCTGTGTGGGAAAACCACTTCTACCTGTACGTCATTTCATCCTCAAGGCTCTACTGAGATACAGTATCATTATCAAGTAATGACACTGAGGACAGAGTGCACATTTGCCAAGGTCACAGGGCTGGCAAGCCACAGAACTGGGATTCTGACGCCACCTAGAATCTGCACAGGAACTCTTGCTTTCAAGATGATGCCTCCTGTTGGCTCAGATGGGCTCACTTTTGGGAAAACGTTCTAAATACTAGCCAGTTTCTTTTACTGGATTACTATAAATTCTTTTAATGAAAGTTGTTTGTTATTGGCTTTTGTTAACTACCTGGAGCACAGACTGGATAAGGATTGTCTACCTGTGGTGTTCCAGTTTACTATGAGTTTGGAACACATGGCAGTGGATTTGTCTTATGAGCTACAAGATCCTCTCCACATCCTGCAAGGCCAAACAAGACTGGTGATGCTTACTCATAAATGCCTGAGAACTCTCCTTAACATTTTATTTAGCATCCCCGAGTTGGCAAATGAGTTTCAGTGATGAACTGTGTCACATGGTATTTTAATTGAGGAGCCAGGTCTGAGATTTTGCTTGCTTTAGCAATTTCCAGCTTTGTGACCTTGGATGGATGACCTAACCTTTTTCAGCCTTAGTTTCATCATCTGCGAAATATGGATATTAAAAATGCTTGCTTAAGAGCATTTCTGCTTAGCATCTGATAGTATTTATTTAATAAGCACTCAGTATTGCTGGTACTGCTTGGTTTTGTGGTTTTGATAACATTACTAACTAGCTCATTCCAAAACTCATAGCAATTGGAAAGCTGATCTCTGACAGAACTGTGTTCTCTCTCTCTCTCATATATATATATATATATATATATATATATATATGGGTGGAACATTTTGCTGGATCTTGCTGGGAATTGCTTTGGGATTTGAGGAGGAGCAGGGTTTACCCCTGGCCTTAGTGAGAAGCACCTCCCCCGCCCCACTTTCTCAATTCTTTCTCACAAGTATTCTGCACCATGGGTGAGAGTTCTCTTCCTCTTCTTGTCACAACATTTATCACAATCAAACTGAATGAGGCATAGGACCCCTGCCATTTTAAAAGGCTCTTTAATGCTCTTGCAAGAGCTAAAGGAGAGAGCCTCAGTCATCTAGTTTATTTATAGTTTGAAGAGTTCTATCCCACCCACTGTCTCGGGGTTTTAATCAGAAGAAAGAAATGGATTGAAGTCCATCCCCTGTGGCCACATCAGCCACATGGCACCCCTGAGCTGGGGCAAGCTGGAGGTGGGGCTGCCATGTCAGCCCTGCAGAGCACATTACACTTCAGTAATGACCAATGATATTTGAAGGCGTCTCTGTCTCCAGCAAATCCATCAAATAAATTACTGCAGAGCACGAATGACATCAGACTGCTGAACACCTTCCCAGAAACCACCCTGACTGAAAAA